>JAJJMA010160802.1:0-12893 GCA_023529015.1 Papaver nudicaule | reverse complement strand
CTTGAAAACCCTAGAGAAAATTTCCCCAAAGAATTTGAAAACCATGAATCACAGGCAAACCCTAAGTTGTTTAATCATTTCCTGTTTCTAGCGCCAAACTGTGTAAGTATAAAATCTGCATAAGCACTTTATACTCGACATCCATTAGATCTATTAGTCTAACTATGGTCTTGGAAGCAATATACGGTGAATGCATTGATACGAAGAGAATAAAAACAATATCGAAGCTAATTATTATAAGTAGCAGTGAAAATATGAGCATAACTATAAATTGCATTTCATTCTAAATATTAGTACATGGATATGATTCTTTGAGGTTTGAGGAGAAGCTAACCTAATCTCACTCTCACGACCTAAGGTTACACCAAAAATCCAACCCTTACAATGGATCTCGAGCTCGCCTTATATAGGCCGAGCCGGAAGTGGATTGCAGCTAATAAGACAAACTACTCAATCGTGGAGATGTCAGAGTTTGTCGAGTAAGGCGGTGCCTTCGGTGAGTTCTTCCCGAAGATGGCTTCGGTACTTCGTATCCTTGCCCTCGAATTGTCTGTACAAGTTTTCTCTCACCGAGCTTTTACCCTTCGATGTCTTCTTTGCTGCCTTCCACTCAGAGCACACCTTCCCAAATATTCGACTACGACGTCTCACTGGCATACGAAGTCCTCCTGATCTTGACACGTGTCCCGATGGTGCTTTACCCTCTACTATAAGAGGGAAAACACAAATCCTTGTGTGATGGTGAAACCCTAGATGCTTATTCTCAGTTAATCAAGAGTAGCATTAAAGCCCAATTCTTTTCATCCCGTTTCTTATTGGGAGAGGAAGAAGTTCGTGATCCCTTTTTCCTTCTTTCTAAAAACTTTTTCATCTGTTGGGTAATCATTGAAAGTGTGGAGTTGAGAGAATCCCCATCATCTTCACAGTTGGAAACACGAGTTGTATCAAGGGGTGGCTCAAAACTTTGAGCTTTACTTTGATGATCAAAATCAAAGATTTTTAGTTTTGAAACCAAATCACCCCTAGATATGTCATATCCATGTTTTTCTTGGATGGCATGTTTTTTTGAGTCATATCTGAGAGGAAGAGACCTCATAATTTTTCTCACAATTTCCCTTTCTTCAAAGTTTGTGTTCAAATACAATAAAGGTATGTTCATCAGACACTCGGAGATTTCCCAATCTGACATTAGCTGTTTTAGTCTAGCTTATTTCTCCGTAATATTTCCTTCGAATATTGTTCTCAATATATCCCATGCAGCCTTGGCATTCTCACATGTTTCCACATGATGATGAAGGTCGGGAGTAATGGCGTGAATGATAGCATTAAGTGCATCTAGCTTTGTTGTAGCTCTTTCAGCTAGATTATACTCGCTAGGTTTCTTATCACAAGTAATCTTAGCAGCACCTTCTACTTCTGTGATAATAAGAGGTTTATAGCCGTCAATAACGTAGACCCAACAATCAAAGTCACGTGATTGAAGAAAAGATCGCATAGAAAATTTCCACCATATATAATTGGTGCCATCAAATACTGGTGGTACATTAACATTTGCAGAATAGTGAATATTCATAGTTCACGAACTAGTTAAACACAAACATTTACGTCTTTCAGGTGTTTACCTGCTCTGATACCAATTGAAAAGGAGGCGATACCGAGATATACCACCAACTTTTGAATTCGTAAACCTAGTTGATTAGGTTACTTGAACGATATCACAAATCAATATTCAAGCAACAACCCTAGTACAGTTCTTTGTTCAAGAACCGAATCCTAACAAGAACAAGTTCTTGTAGATCTCGATAAAGATGGATTCACTTAAGGGTTAGAATCAAAAAACTTGCAATACTTTAATTATATAGATCATAGACAATATAATGCAGAAGGTAAAAGTATGCAAGACACCAGAAGTTTTGTTAACAAGGAAACCGCAACCAGCAGAAAAACCCCAGACCTAGTCCAGATTTGAACACACACAGTATTAAACAATACAAACGCTAGCCTACTATCAGACTTCGAAATGAAATGTATCGAGACTGAATTAACACTCCAAGAAACCCAGCTACCGTTGTGCTCCTACGTCTCTTGACTCCCGCAGAATCCTAAGCACTTGATTCCCCTAGCTGATGCCCTTTATAGGCCTAGGAGTTGTTCCACAGTCCGTCGTGAAGACTAGCGCTACCTTGCCTCTAACAGGACGCCTGGTGTACTCGATTGACTTTCAACAAAGAATACGATAGGTAATTTCCTTTATACTTAAAGTCAAGATTAATGGAAAAATCGATTTACTGAGTAAAGCTTATTGATTTAGCCTAAATAACTTTACCTCGTAATGCATGATGAACTTAGTATTAAACCTAGTTCGTGAATTTCGTTATGGAGTTTCTAGGACTTAAAACACCAAGTGCATCCTTACGAAGCTTCCATCAAATCTTTGTTCTTTACTGATTGAATTGACCGCAACAAAACAATCGATCTAAGTTACAGGATCAAGAATTTTACTTCCGGCATGTGCTTCACGATCCTCAAGTGAAGTCTGTCAAATAGTCGTAGTCCAAGAATATGACTTCGAGATGACGACCAACCTTTATTCAAGAATACACAGATGTGTAGAGGATTGGTTTTTATGTTGCAAAAGGTCATCTATTTATGTTGATCGTCATGGGAGGTTTTTCTTTAAAGTTAAGAAACGACCTTGAGTAGGCTCAAGCAAGTTTCCGAACTTAGAAAAGTCCATAGGCTTGCAATGAGGTCCAACTCAATCTTCTTCTAACCCGTTGGTAAATACCTAAAGGCCGTGAGAAGACTCGCCTTGATCAAATCGAAGGATAGCAATGGCTAAGCAAGTAGACCATGCTATGTAGTCCATGTAAGTATACACGAACGTAAAAGACTATTGTGGACAAGAGCTCCATGGGCCTTAATGTGAACAAGTTCGAGAATTTATTCACAAAAGGCAAAAACCTCAATATAAAAGTTTTTATCCATGGCTTATATGAACGCGTTCATGTGTATTTTTTTTGAGTTCAGGAGTTTCTTGACTCTTATATATACGTGTTCATGAAAAACTGTTGAGTTCAGGAATTTTGCAGTCCAGCATATGAACGTGTTCATGAACGCGTACGCTGCACAGGTGTAATGCAAGAACTAGCTTTATTCCCACATTCTACTTATGCATGATCACTTAATGATCTAAATGCTAAAAGAATTAGTCTTTAATCCTTCAAGATCACTATAAACAATGTTATAGACTATTTTATTGATAGAATGGTAAATACGAAACCAAAGGAAAACCTTTATAACCTTTCGATGATGACGATTAGTATATCAAGTGTGAAAGGTCCGGTCTTCATCTTCAATGGTCTTCGTGTTGAATACCTAACCTATCCTATTCCAAAATGATATTGTAGACATAATCAAGGATTGAGTTTTCGTCAACTAAACTTGACAACTGACTTGAGATAACAACGCCAATGGGTTCAACCAAGCTATGCTCTAACAACAGCCCCTCAGTTATTGAGTACTACTAGGATATATTACAACTAACCAGGACCTAGTTCAGATTGAACACACACAGTTTTAAGTAAAGACAGACGATATCCTACTATCAGACTCAGACTGGAATATAATTGAGACTGAATTAAACCCTCCAAGAAATTCAGTTACCGTTATGCTCCTACGTCTCTTGGATCCTTCAAGAACCTACATTCCCTTAGTTAAGTTCCTCCATAGCTAAGAGTTGTTCCATAATCTTTCGTGACCAGCGCTATCCTGCCTCTAACATGACACCTTGTTATACTCGATTCGTCTTTCAACGAAGAATACAAAAGGTAATCTCATTTAAATTTAAACTCAAGGTTAATGGAAATCGATATAACAGCTAGGGATTATTGATCTAGCCTAACTGATTTTACCTCGTAACGTGTGAAGAACTTTATACGTGACCTAGTTCGTGATTGCGTTATGGAACTTCTAGGACTTATAACACCGAGTGCAGTCGTACGAAGTTTCTATCATATCTTGGTCATTATTGATTGATTGACCAACAATACAATCGACTCAAGATACAGGATCATGATTGTTAATTCCGACATGTGCTTCACGATCCTCAAGTGAAGTCTTTTCAATAGTCATAACCTAAAGAAAATAGTTTTCGAGATGACGACCAACCTTTATGCAAGGATACACAATAATGTATAGAGGATACGAATGTATGTTTGCATAAGGTCGTCTATTTATATTGATCATCAAGGGAGGCTTTGCTTGAAAGTTAAGCAACCTTGAATAAGTAAGTTCACGAACAATGGAGGTTCATAATCTTTCTACAAGTACGACCCAATCTTCTCGAACCGCCTTTAGCCAAAGTGACCTTAGATAGTGAAAAGACTCGCCTTGATCTATAAGATGGACGCGTCAAAAGTCTAACAAGTAAACTATGCACATGATTCATCTAAGGATATGTGAACATGAAAGATAAAAAGTGGACAGGAGTTTCGAACGCCTGTTGAGTTCTCGTAGGGGTACGCGTACTCAAGGCAAACTTCAAAATAAAATTTTAACTTCGGCATCTTAAGGACGCGTAGGGTATGCGAACTTAACATGACATATTAGAGTTCAGGAAAACTAAACCTAACCATAAGAACGCGTAGGTGTACATGAACTATGCATGCTAGCTGAGTTCAAAAATTTTCCTCAGAACTAAAGAACGCTTAGGGGTATGCGAACTCTGTTGAGTACTTGTTCGAAAACTGACTTTATCCCCAATTTAAGTTCTATAACATTGGATCACTATGAAAAAACCTTTGTGCCAAAATAAGTTATCTTTCGATCCTTCTAAGATCATTATATACAACATCATCGACTATTAAATTGATAGAATTGGTAAATACAAAATCTAGGAGAACCTTTCTGACCTTTTGACGAAAGGAAGATATATATCAAATGTGTAAGCTCCGTTCTTCAGTCTTCAAATGGTCTTCGTCTCAATACCTAGTTTATCCTAATTCGAAATGATATTGTAAAATAAATCAAGGATTGTGTTTTGATAACTAAACCTTTGACAACTGACTTTACATACCAACGGCAGTGAGTCCAACCAAGCAATGCTTTAACATGTACTATATTTGGGATGACTCATTTAAAAATAGAATCTCATATGGAATTTTTTTTGCTTGCACACTGCGTGAGCATTAGTGATAGGTTGTAAGCCAATCAAATGTTCAAAGATAACTTTATTATTATTATTTTTTTTAAAGTATATTGATAACAATAAGAGAGAATACTAGTAACAACATTACAAGGAATCTCTCAAAGGTCATTATATCTGAGCAATTAAGCATAATTCTCAATATACTATCATTCAAAACAACTTGGAACATGAAATACCAAGCCAGGTGCATCAAACTTCTTTATTTTATTTATTTGTATCCCAAGTTATCTAATGA
This sequence comes from Papaver nudicaule, assembly GCA_023529015.1. Taxonomy (NCBI): domain Eukaryota; kingdom Viridiplantae; phylum Streptophyta; class Magnoliopsida; order Ranunculales; family Papaveraceae; genus Papaver; species Papaver nudicaule. The sequence goes on along the minus strand of JAJJMA010160802.1, from coordinate 7,449 downwards.
TGTCGTAACAAAAAAAAAAAATTTATACTGCACTAAAAAATACTTATCAGTAAAGCTTTTTATCCCTGCACTACTATTTACACGTTCAATTTTTGTCTCATTGACTAACTCTAAAGCTAGTAAAAAATGGTGTGGGATGCTCATTCTTTTACATAGGCCCAATGATTCACAAAGACCATCTTACCCTTAGAAAAAATTACTAAACATAATACGGAACAATCTAAAGCATAAAATCCACTCCATCAGCCACTCGCACCGCCCTAGCCATGTCCCATTATTATTTATGTATCAACATATTGTGATGATGCCCTTGTCCCCTACAATCCTGTCGCTCATACCCTACCGAAGTGTTTCGGCAAATTTATTCCCCATGTCAGCAAGCATCTTTTTGGAGTTGTTCTTATAGATGTGGGAGTTTTAGTACTGAAGTATTATCATACCATTTATATTTTTGAGCTTTGTAGTATGCGGTTAATTAATGGAGTAGTGTTTGGGGTGTCTTTCTTATGTTGGTGTAGTTTTGCGTCTCATCACATCTGAGTAAATAAAACTAAGTTTTTTTACACAAGAAAGAAAATAAAAGGTCTGAAGCATAAAATATAAAAGATTTATCGACGAAGTAAAAACATTTGGATTCTTTAAATCAACGAAGAATGATAATTTACCACCGAAATAAATAACATGTGAGATCGATCCTCTAAATCATAAAATAAAAAATATCTACTAATTTTTTAGACAACGAGAATACAAATTTGAAAACAATTAATGTCACGTAAGGAATGTTTCATGACATCTATACCGTTGTTCCATGAGCATTCGCATAGTGTCACACTTCCGATTTTAGTGTAATGGCACAATTGATGTGCACACAATCCTAAAAAAACGACAACGAGAGTTTGCAAAGTTAGAAAATGGATAGCTCACTTATTGTATCTTACTAGCTTGTGTTATTAAGTCGATAATCCACCTTCATATCTAGTAGCAGATACACACACTTTATTGACTCCACTTCACTGCACCAACATCTCAACAACATTGATTTGAATAAGCTTCCTTCAATCACCAACAAAACCTCACTACACTTCGAGAAGATCGACCTAAAGGCTCACATGGAACACATATAGCACCAAAAATAAATCCGCCAAAAACCATCCACAAGATGAAGCCGAACAAGTAACATACACCAAAGTCTTGGCAACAATACATTGTAGTGAATCAGATCACGAAATGAAATAAATAATCAAATTTAACAATATTTGATCTAAGAAGAAACAAACATATGAATACCTCATACAAATTCAGCAATGAATTTGCTAAACACGAGAACCATAATAAATTTTAAAACATAAGTGACAGATCTGAGGAGAAAAACGAATTGTAATTGACGCAAAGATCGTGTATAGGAAATTAAAATTTTGAAAAGCTAAGGAATATTGATTGTTATTATCAAATTGGAACCCAAAAAATAGATCACAAAAACACAAAATCGTAGATGCGTAATTCGCATAATGAAGAAAATCAATGAAAATGATCTAGAATTGATCGTAAAACAATGCTAATGATCTTTGCACTAGTCCTACATGAAGATGAACTACACTGGTGATCCTAAACCAGTCTTACATGTGATCGAAACATTAATGGAGAGGTTACTACCAACAATATTAAAAAGTTAGATTTGAAATTGAAAAATTGATAAAGAAATTGCAATTGAAATCAAAATAAAACACAAATCGAATCTAGAAACTAAATGAGTTTGAATTGAAAAGATTGCCACCACCACACCCCCTATCTAGTTATTTTGCTTAGTCAACCTTATTTTGCTTAGTCAGCCGTAACAAGAGATATAAGATTCAATGCAGCTTCCATTAAGATAAACAAAGTATTTTAGTGGTAAAGACTTAAAGTGGTCGTGTCCTACTAAATTGTTGATTGATAAAATCAAATTAAAAAAAAAAAGAGTATCACTTTTTAGACGCCATACTTTATATGATAAAAACTCTGCCGGAATCTTATATTACACCTTAGAGGTGCTCCGTATGTAACCAATCCATTTAGCCTGAGATCAATCCTACAATCAAACAATACTTTTTTTTTTCTCTCCTAACACATTTGATACCATAATAAATTATGAGTATCGAGGGATGATCGACCAAAGAGAAAATAAATGGGACAAGATATTGGTTCGATCGATTGTTATCGACCTACTCCACGGACTAAACCCCATAGGGTTGATATTATTATTGCCGACTTTCGGTGCTTACTGAGATAGTTTACATTTTGATTCCTGATTCCTATTTTTAGAGACATAGGACTAGTAAATCCTAGACTAGAAGGCAATAACAAACTAATTATCTTGACTAGAAGATTTTATCTAGCTATCTACCAGCTACATTGCATTAATCTTCTATGACCTAGTCTTCTTGTGCAGGTATTTGAATCAATGGCGATTCCTGAACAAAAGTTCAAAGAGGGCACACTTGCTCTTCAAATCATAACTAAGAGTGTAATAGGGAAAACTTTCGGGTACCACTGTAGAACTAAATTAAATTACTGCAAATTTCATTCGGTAAACTACCAAATAAAACATATACAAGAAAAATCTTGATTTTAGGGTAGTTTCCAAGTTCGTGGGAGTGAATAAAAATACGGTCACGCAGTTTCAAGAGTATTACGTAGTTTATCAAAGTAAAGGTTGTAAATATTGTGGGAGCAAAAGGCTAATCTTAGAAATTTTCATACAAAACTTAAGAAGGTTTTGTTCTTTAAATTTTTTATAGGAGGCCGGTGTCTCCACAAGCCCCCTCTGGATTCGCCGCTGTTTTTAATGCATGTGAATGTTTTTCTTTTTGGTACACAACCACCCCGCTCACCTTATATCGCATATATTCGAATAAGATATGTATATTTCCACCATACACCAGCAGCTAAAAAAGTGGATTTGACTACCGGTTTTACCATTGGTTTTACCGCGAGGGCGAGGCACAAACTCTTCCTGATTGAATTGGGTTTCGTTATATCCGGATACCTACCCATACCCGAGAACTTCGTGTCGGACCCTTAACTGTACTACAAGAACAAAAGACCTCATCTCACTCGGAACTTACTTCTGTTTCTTTTTAAGACCTTCGACGCGAGAGGGAGAGTCTGTGTTGTTGAGAGAAAAAACAAGAGCTTAAACCAGAAAAGGGAACATGGCTGAAGAAGAAAGTGCAGTGAAAGAACCTCTTGATCTCATCAGACTCAGTCTTGATGAACGAATATACGTTAAGCTTCGTTCTGACAGAGAACTTAGAGGAAAACTACATGTAAGATAATCTCTTTCTTTCTCTATCGACTATTGCTGTTTTAAATTGCTGCTCGTTTCCTTGTTGCTGTTCCGATTGTCTGGTCTTTTACGAGGATAGTACTGTATCTCATCTGCTTTCTAGGGTTTATGAAAGGATGGATTTTGCCGTTTCTGCTCATAATTGGTTTTGTCAGTTGTTCGGTAATATGAGTGATCTTGATAAATTGGGTTTTTGTTAGTCTTTCTCATGTCATAAATCAAGCTTAATATTCGGGTTTCCTCGGAATCCTTCTAATTTTAGTTTCTAGGGTTTCTGTTCATGAGTACGTTTTTTGAAAATTTTAATGTGAAATGTTTGTTTTTCTTCTTTTGAACCTAATTTTAAGAGCTATTGTGAATTGCAGTGAAAATTTCATTGCAGAACTTCTCGTTTTTATCTCTTCGGAAGTGTATATGGTAACTTTTGTAGAGGGATTTGGATACGATTGATCTTTTCCCTATCCCAATTTAGTTTTGTGTTTGTCAATTTGGTTTGTTGAAACTATTACTTGACTGCAACTTTATCATGGAAGTGGAAATCGTGATCTTGGTTTAATAGGACTGAGTCTAGCTAGATGAGGGGTTTAGAATATGATTCCCTATGACCCTAAGCGAGGTAGTTTTTGGGGGGTCTGAAGTGGAAAGATTCGTCTGAGCAATCCGTTTGGCCTTATTGGTTGTTCCCTTGTTCGGCAAAATTTTGAAGGACAACATAAATGTAGTTAGACTGGCAGAACCATTATGTGCCACAGAAGTTGAAATGTTATGTGTTTTAGCTTTCGTTAGAAGAGAGAAAATGATAGAAAAGGAACATGGTAAACCGAATAAAAAACTTAAATAGGTCTCGTTCAATACAGTGCAGTACTTTGGTGGAGGTGAGAGACAATTTTTATTCACAAAAGCTAAATTGTTCTTTGGAACTAGGTCATTAGACAATACAGTGCAGTAATTTGGTGGAGGTGAGAGACAATTTTCATTCGCAAAAGCTAAATTGTTCTTTGGAACTAGGTCATTAGATTTAATGTCAGTGAAACAATAGTTTTTATAGGAAGAGATGATGATGCCGACAGAAAAATTACATACTCAAAACTGTTAGTATCTTTTCCTTGTTTTTAAATCTTGTTCAATGAGTAGCTGTTTACATTGCAACTTTTGCTTTTAATAAACCTTTTTTTTTTTTTTTTAATTTCTTGAAGGTCTGCTAACTGTCCTTTTCTTGATGTCATTGTGTGCGGCACTTTGTTTTCCAGGCATACGACCAGCATTTGAATATGATACTCGGGGATGTCGAAGAAATCATTACTACGGTAGAGATTGACGATGAAACATATGAGGAGATAGTTCGGGTATGCACTAACTTCTGTTATTTCTGTTCATTCCTTGAAAGCTGTTGTATCTCGTATTGGAAATTACTCTATAATAAAGTGGTCATTTGTATTGTCATGCTTCAACATGAAACTATTGAAATAGAAAAAGATATGGTACATTACATTCGGAGTTCAGAGTCAGACTCATGGCTTTCCCTGGAACATGCTGTCTCATCTGTATAAAACCATTGGCTTCACACCCTATCATCTATATAAAACTATTGGCTTAAAGATCTTGACTGATTCATGGCTTGATCTTTCAAGTTAGACATTCTTATTTTGTTGTTGTTGTGAATCATTGCATTATTCTTCCATCTCTTAGAGAAGCTTACTCCACTCCAACTATGCGCGTGCACCCTTCTTATGAAAGGTGCCCTCAAGAGAATTGTGCATGTGTTTTAGTGTCCAATATGGGGACTTGGGTCTGAAGTGTCAGCCACTGGCCCCGAGTTCCTTACCATAGCATGTTTATATGGTTCATCTCATATGTTTGAATATTTTACCATTTATATTACATAATTCTATTTGCATGACTAGTAACAACAATCAAAATATTTTAAGAAATAATATATCTCTATAAGTGCGTTAACATATATGAATTTTTTCTGAGATTCAATCCCTTGAAAATGGCATGTCTTTATATATTATTATTGAGCTGCTTGTCAATACCACCTGGAATTTTGCTTTCTGTGAAGGTATTGGTGGTAATTGTTTTTCCCTAGAAACAGTATTTTCGTACCTCGAACCATCTACCTTTGGCCTTGTTCTCTGTACTTTGCATTGTCAGTAGCTATGTTTTTGTAGTTGATATATGTCTTTGTTGCATAGAATCTATCAGGTTCACTTTCTTAATCAGAAAGTAGTCATCTCCCATATTGTTGTTCCATCTTATTTATTAGGCTTTACAGTAGTATTTTCTGTTTGTTCTTATGCTTTAGAATTCCAAGGCTTGAACGATCATGTTAAATAGCAGTTGTTGCAATTTATCACTTGCTCAACTTGAAACTGTGTTTCAAAGCTCTTAAAAAAAGCTCTTGAAGTGCTCCCTGGATGAGGGTTATAGAAAGATGTCCAAAGAGTTCCAAAGCTTTATTAAAAAAAGCTCTTGAAGTGCTCTCTGGATGAGGGTTATAGAAAGATGTCCAAAGAGAAGGATCTACAGTATATAGTGTCCTTTTATCTCATAAAAAAACTATAACTTGATGATTTATATGATTCTAAAGATATTCTGGGTTTCTTTTTATCATTTATAGTTTTTTGAGCTGACATTTTTTGTAATGATTTACTGTTTTCTTGTTTTTGGGTTCAGACTACCAAGCGCACGGTTCCATTTCTTTTTGTGAGGGGAGATGGCGTGATATTAGTTTCTCCGCCATTAAGGACCGCTTAATGGTGAAGCGATAGAGAAGGTTGATGAAAGGTCTGATGCCCAGGAAAGTTCTGTGGAGTATTTCAGTCTCTTCCATTTCGCTTTATATGTTCTCTAACAGAATCTTAGCTGTGCTGCAGTGGAATTTATTAGGCTTTCCTGTTAAAAGCTGCAGAGAGTTGTAATTTTAGTAATTAGTTAAAGTGCTTATTTATCTTCTGTTGGTATTTATGGATTCATCACAAGTCGACTCGAAATATGGTAAGAGCACATATGTCTTGAGCTTATACTGAATGCAGTTAATATGATATAAAGCACTTATGTGTTCTGGTTCATTGTGTAGCATAAGGGATTCAACACTCTTCCTTCTTCTGCGGTGTTGAGTAGCCTGCGGTGTTAACTGGGTAGCCTGTAATCACATGCATACCTAAACAAAGAAATAGAGCAATGATCTATGGGTTAAGTGCACACCTGGAGCAGCTGTGTTTCACAAATTATAGTATTTTTGGGTAACGAATACTCTAATTTAGATTGGCTGTTTTAGGGAACCAGGGTTCTATTAGGGATACCCCTAATGAGACAAAATAGGGGTACCAAAAGCTCCCAGGGTTCAGGGATACCCCTAATGAGACAAGATAGGGGTATCCAAAAGCTTTTTCTAAAACCCCTTATCCAACATATTTTTTTAATTGTCAAAAGATCCCTACTTAATTAAAATTAATGAATTAGATTAGTTTAACTAAACTAAGATTAGTTGTTAAACTATTCCAAGCGCCGCCACCACCACCACCACTACCGACATCAGTGCCACTACCACCATTAAATTTCGTCTGGATTTTTGTCAACAAATCCAATTGAAACTAAATTTCGTCTGGATTTTTTTCAACAAATCCAGCCGAAACTAATTTTGTCTGGGTTTTATGCATGCAACACCCAACTGAAACTAAATTTCGTCGGATTTTTCAAAACTTTTAAGCCGAAAACTCAAAACATAAAAGAAATCGTCTGGATATTTTTAAGAAAATCTAGACGAAACTACACAGACTCTAGCAAGCAAATTTGGTTCCAGAAATTTTCTTATGGACTTGACCTAGATAATCAAACCGAAACCAAAAATCGTCTTGATGTTTTCAAGAAAATCCAGACGAAAACCAACTATGTGACGAAAAGTTTGTTTTTCGTCTGGAATTTTCACAATTTACAATATTTTCGGCTAGGTTGGTTGTAACACAATTTAGCAAATTCAATTTTTCGTCTGGAAACAATGCATGCAATACTTAACAAATCCAGACGAAAATTCAGGAAACTTAATATTTGCGTTGGATTTCTAGGGTTTAATCCAGACCAAAATGAAATTTAGGGAGACCGAGGGAGAAAGAGGGAGACGA
>JAJJMA010160800.1:0-13107 GCA_023529015.1 Papaver nudicaule | reverse complement strand
AAAAAAAAAAAAAAAAAAAAAAAAAAAAAAAAAAAAAAAAAAAAAAACCTTATAAGTTATATTTCTATCCTAGCCAGTTACCAAGATAAGAATTTCAAGCAAAACTTACGCAGTTACGAATGTAAGAACTAATATCATGCCTTTTAGAAGACCATATTAGGTTTCATAAACACAAATTGGACACCTTATGCAACATAAAAATGCGATGGAGACTGCATTCCATTGTGCAACAGTACGATCGGATCGGAAAGTATGTATAGAGGAGCAATGCCGGTCCTCTTTAGCGCGCTAGGCTCCGCACTCAGACTCTTTTCTATCTTTCATGTACACCTCCTTAAAACGTACAATCCATCTAAAGATACGTAAAGACGCAAGCTTTTGAAGTTGGATCATTCGGAAAACGAGTAAGATTTACTAGATCTTAGCTGATCCATAGAAATTTCCCTTGAAAAGCCAAGTCTGAAACCATGTGGGATGTGGGAAAGGGACCATATTAATGCTAAATTGTTCCAAAAGATTGAATAAATAAATCAACATGATCATGACAATACTAGCTACCATACATTTTCCTAAAGGAATGTTTTTATCGAAATTCAATTAGTTGGTCCCTTCCTCACTGCTTAAGAGTTAAGAGACCATGCCATGAGTCATGGGTGAGGTTGAGCGTGGCCATGACTGCAACTACATTACAGTGGAAGTGTATGTGGGGTTTGTCTCTCGCTGGCCAGCTAAAAGAACAATCGGTGATACTAAACACATTATAAATTTGTTTTTTCAGCCTCTTTAAGTATAAGTTGAGATTTGTTTGTTCGAGCTCCCATTTTGTGTTCTTACATTATCATGTTTTCAAGCTCTTGAATATGCTCACTCACTGATATGATGATAAATTTCCAAATCAACTTCAAAGCCGTGGGGCTAAAACAATAAATGTGAATCATCTACTATGGTCCTCTCTGATCCCGATCAACACAACAACTCAAATCAAAATGACAAAGTGAATGAGTAGTAGTAGTAGTACCCTTACCTATTGTACCTACTACCAAAAAACGCCTCAACTCTCTGCACACCACATGTTTTAGGCACGTATCTTAACCTTCTGGATGTAAATCATCACAAGAATATTTACATAGATCACTAAACAAAACTTAGCAAGTATTGTCATTTCATTTCTTGTCATTGTACTACTGCAAATCAAACACACATGTGAAATTGTGAAGAGTGTATGCATAGTAGGGTAGTCTGTCCGGCCACTAGAACCTAAAGAGAGGTATCCAAGATTAAGCTTTTTTTTAAATTATCCATAGGGACAATCGACCTTGAACAGTTTCATTCAAAGTACTGAACTCTTTCAAAATCTCAACTATTTTTGTAACTGTTACCAAACCAACACAACAGGAGCAATTTCTATCTTTCAGTTAAAACAGTTGGTCAATTCAGTCCTGTGCTAATGGTGAAAATTAAGAATTTTTACTGTTTCAGACAGGTAACCAAGACCAAGAACTACTTTATGAGATTTGGCTTACACTTCGGGACAACATTGATGTACAGGGATCATCCAGACATTATGAGAGAGAGAGAGGGAAGGAAAAAAAAAAGGATCAAATCATCAAACTCATAAATAACAATTATTATGCTTTATATGGGAGAAAAAAAAAAAAAAGAGAATTCTAGATAGCTAAAAAGAGTGAGAATGCAGAGAAAGGATCCAAAAACATTAGGAAGACCCATTACTACACAGCCTGTAAGAGTTTTTGGAAATTTTCTTAAACCCGACATTTCTAACATAATTTGAACCATGCCCATGTGAGATTTTCGTGCTCTTGCTCTTCTTGATCTTGTCAGCTAAAAGTACTTGGGGGTATTTCTTTGATGTTACGTTCTCTCTGATTCTTGAGAGAAGAAAAAACTAGCTATTTTGCTTTGCTACTCAATTTTCTGATTTCCTATAATGTGGGAATCGGAGAGTGAGTCTGGCAGAGGGAGAGATTACGGGAACGAAGTAGTTAGTACAAGCAAGCACGGTGTCAAGACCGATGGGTTTGAAAGAAGGGATCACTCTTGGTAACTTCTAAACTAATTGTTATACTAGATATGCTTACTTTTGTATGAATTCATTTGCATTCTGAAATACGATAGAATTCAACAACTTAAAGATCCTAATAAGTACCTGATTTCATACTGTTTAATTAAGCTGTATAAATCTAGCAAAAAACTGGTTCAAAGAGCTTTTACACTGATGGTGGTTTTGTTGTGTAACTATAGGTATGTGGCCACGGATGTCCCTAGTGACCTACTGGTTCAAGTTGGAGATATTGGTTTTCATCTACACAAGGTACAGATTTTTTCTTCAAGTTTGCATTCACAACTCAATAGTACTTGTGTGTGTACTTTCTGCAATATATTAGGATTTGAATTCAGTACTCATATTTTGTTTCTGTTTTACTCTCTGTAAGTATCCACTGCTTTCGCGGAGCGGGAAGATGAATAGAGTCATATATGATTCACGCGAAGCAAACATAAGCAGGGTCGAATTCGACGATCTTCCGGGTGGAGCAGATGCATTTGAACTTGCAGCCAAGTTCTGTTATGGTATAGCAGTTGATCTAACTGCTGGAAACATCTCTGGTTTGAGATGTACAGCCGAGTATCTTGAGATGACGGAGGATCTGGAAGAAGGAAACCTTATATTCAAAACAGAAGCTTTTCTTAGCTATGTTGTGTTATCATCTTGGAGAGACTCAATTTTAGTATTGAAAAGCTGTGAACATCTTTCTCCATGGGCAGAAAATCTCCAAATTGTCAGAAGGTGCAGTGAATCCATTGCTTGGAAAGCTTGCACCAATCCTAGAAGTATTAGATGGGCTTATACAGGGAAACCTACAAGCATTTCCAGTCCGAAATGGAATGAAATGAGCGAATCAAGTCCTGGTAGAAATCAGCAAGCCCCACCAGATTGGTGGTTTGAGGATGTGTCCATCCTCAGGATCGATCATTTTGTGAGGGTTGTCACTGCAATCAAAGTGAAGGGTATGAGGTTTGAATACATTGGCGCTGCAATTATGCAGTATGGCTCGAAATGGTTACCTGGTTTGACGAAAGAGGGATCAGGAGATGAAGGAAATAACAGTAGAGACAGTAAAAGCAGTAGCAGTAGCAATAGCTGGAATGGTGGGTTACACATGATTGTTGCAGGAAATAAGGAAGAGAAGCCCAATCTTCAGATCAAAGAACAAAGGATGATCGTTGAGAGCCTTATTAGTATCATTCCTCCACAGAAAGACAGCGTTTCATGCAGCTTCCTCCTTCGGCTTCTGAGGATGGCAAACATGCTAAAGGTGGCTCCAGCGTTGGTTACTGAGCTAGAGAAACGAGTCGGAATGCAATTCGAACAGGCTTCTTTGGTTGATCTTCTTATTCCTTCTTACAACAATAGTGAAACTTTGTACGATGTCGATCTTATTCAAAGGCTTTTGGAGCATTTTCTGGTCCAAGAACAAACAGAACCTTCAAGTCCCAACAGGCAATCATTGTCAGATAAACTCAGTTATGAAGGAAGGGGTAATGCCAAGATAAGAGTCGCCAAACTCGTGGATAGTTATCTCACAGAAGTGTCAAGAGACAGAAATCTCACCTTGACTAAGTTCCAGGTCCTGGCAGAGGCGTTACCAGAGTCTGCAAGAACTTGCGATGACGGTCTTTACCGGGCAGTAGACTCATATCTGAAGGTAATTCAACTCACTCACATTGATCTTGTAGCTTTGTGTTCCTCATATATGCGTGAATGCCTCCTTAATAAGCTTTTAATCAAATTGTGAACTCCTTAGGCACATCCGACACTCTCCGAGCATGAACGGAAGCGGATTTGCCGAGTGATGGACTGCCAAAAGCTCTCAATTGACGCCTGCATGCATGCTGCGCAAAATGAACGTCTCCCACTGAGAGTGGTGGTGCAAGTCCTTTTCTCTGAACAAGTAAAGATAAGCAATGCTATAGCCAACAACGCATTAAAAGAGACGGGTGAATCTCACTACCAGCCTCTAGTCACAAGCCGCAAAGCCTTGATCGAAGCCACCCCGCAATCATTTCAAGAGGGATGGTCAACGGCAAAGAAGGACATCAATACATTGAAGTTTGAGTTAGAGAGTATGAAAACGAAGTACCTGGAACTCCAAATTGACATGGAGAATTTGCAAAGGATGTTTGATAAAATGTCAAAGCAGAAGCACTCATCTGCCTGGACAAGTGGCTGGAAGAAGCTGGGCAAACTGACCAAGATGACACCATTAGAGTCGTCTGATTCTGGATCTCAGATCCCAACTGTTCCTGCCGAGCAAACAAGAAAGGGTCCCAGAAGATGGAGGAACTCTATCTCCTGAAAAGTAAGAGCTGGAGCACAGTTTCTGGGTCAGGAGAACAAAATTATCTTCATTACCAAACTAATTTGTTTTCATTTTCATGTATTTAATTCAGTTTCATTTGTCTTGTTGTTTTTCCTTTCAAACGAAAATCTTGGTTCTCCAGTTATACATGGAGTTAATTCGTGTGTTTGCCTCGGATTTCTCATTACTACTATCGGCAATAAGTATGATCAACACATGACAACATAAGTTTTATGGACTACATCCTCCTGCTGAGGCTTGTCCATCGTACTGAAATTCACATGTTCTGTTTCAAAGAGATTATCTCATGACAATCTTCATAAATCTAATGTCCACTCACATTGACAGAAATCCTGGATAGCATGTCCTGTTTCAAGGTGAATGTATCCTCTGAAGCACCCTACACTAGTTCGAAGTTGAATGTCCTCCCTTGGTAGTCCTAGCCTTTTTCATAAGTCTGTCAGCCATAACATTTGAAGTTCAAGGATAAAACTTACAAGCACAGCAAACGTACCAAGGGCAATCGGATGGGGGATTCAGCTTTCAATTTCAGTTCTAGATCAGTTCTAGAACATTAGACCCACTTTTAGTGAAGTCCTATTTGATGTTGCTGTAGGCATACGGCATACCCTAAACCCCATTCTGGGTCACTGACATACCCCATACACAAATTTATACAAGATGTTGGCAACATCAAAACTCGCACACAACACAAATTCATTCATGAAGAAATCAAACACAATACACAAATTCATTCCGAAGAAGATAATGTTTCAAACACGACTCCATCCCTACGAAGGCATTAATCTGTGCCACCTTGTACATACATGAGAGGAAGAAGAAAAACACACAAATCAACTACTCACGCTTATTTAAGAAAAAAAATATGGATTACTGGATAATACCAGTACCATTCTCAAGCACACAAATTCATCTACACACAAGCTAGTAGAACCAGACATCTAATGTTGTGGGTTGACCTTACCCATAATGATATCATTCTGAGTGCAGTGGAGAGTGGGAGGCAGAGAAGCCTGATCAGAGGATAATATAATTGGAAGTTGACAAACATAAAATGGCTGAAATAGTAATGGTGATGGTAGGTCCTGAAGTTCACCAAAAATGAGCATGCACTAGTTTTAACTGGGCATATCCCAGAAAAACAGTAATCCACAAGGATTTGCCCAACAAGATAAGTAGGGTAATTTTCAACTAGTAACCCAGATGTTAGTGCTGATACGACTTTCAGACATCCAAGCACCCAGGATTTAACAGAACTTCTTCAATTAACTACCACCCCCCTCTCTAGTCTCCTCAAGGTTCAGTTGTCATACTTTTAGGTCAACCACTGTTTATTATGCAAATCAATCACACCATAACTCAAGCTACTACTTACTTCATTGATCTGGCTTTAAGCTTCATGGACTTGATGTATTGGATAGCTTCATCAATGACCACAATAACATCCTTGTCTTTTCCACCTGGAATTATGTTCTGCAGAATTCTTACTGTCTCCCTTACCTTCTCTCTTCTCAGCCGCTTATTAACTGGTAAGGATTCCATATCCTTTTGGGTCATGCTGCCTCCTGCACAGCTTGACTCGGCATCGTCCTTGCACTCCACTGAGTGATTTGCTTCTCCCGAACTTGCGGTGTCCGCAAGCGATGAAGCATAATGGTCTTCCTCCAATACTCTCTTCCTTTTAGTTGGACAAGAAGAACTAGCAAAGTCTAATAAGTTTTCGCCAACCTCCTCAAGGTTCTGGCATCCAATCACATCACGTGGAGAATGGCCAGTGCTAATCTCTTCATCATCGGTATCATTTTCGTCATCAGAGTATAACAGTGCATTAAGTTCTTCTGTATCTTCGTGCATTTCACTCTTGTCCCCAGATTCTTCACTTTCTTCAAGCGGAACCGAGGTTACTGGACTATGAGGGATCAGCTCTCTGTTAACTGTAAGGTTCTCCTTCTGCGGCCCCGCAATTTGATATGATTTTGCACTATCATAACAGGGGTTTTGAACATTTGAACCAACTGCTGAACTGTAGAACAGGCTTGTTTGATCACCAGACTGGTCAAACACAAGGAATCTCTTCTGGTCAGACCCGGCTATTGAAGTAGGCACAGCCCTGGCACCACATCCATCGGCGCCACCATGCCGATAAGGGGAAGGAGAGAACTCTTTAGGTGCAGTGCTTGGCATAGGAGTTAAGGTCTGACGATGGCGAGGTAAGCAATAGAACCAGCCATTAGGTTCATTAACTTGCCCAATCTTTGATTGAGGCAAGCCAGCAGCATTGTATCCTGGCGACGGAGGAACCATACTGGCGTACTGGTTTGTTGTACAAGTCCTCAGATAATCACCGGGGTTTGAATCTAACGTGAAGTTGTTCGCGCTGCTAGGGTTGGGTAATTGACTATGAAAATGTTGCTGATGAAAGTCTTTTTCCATACAACCAAATAAATTCCCTATAACATTGAAAGGACGTCAATCAGCACTGAATGTCAATTGCAACAAAACAATTAATCAACACAAGCTTATCTAGTAATATAGGTGAAACATTAGAAACATACCGGTAAAATGAAAGTAATTCTTCAACGGAGAAGTCTGAATACTTGATAAAATTTCCAATAAAGAAGAAGAAGAAGAAGAAGAAGAATAGAACTCCAGCGTAACTATAAAAATGACAAACAAACTCCAAAACACCTACGTCACTGGTTTAAGTAAATGTCTAAAATATTCAGCCTGCAATCAACAAAAGAGAAGTATAAGGAATTTAAGCAAACACAATGTGAACAAATCTTCAAGCAAACCACAAATAAAAGATTATGCATAAGTAGACGCACTGAAACAAGATTAGGTGTGTGACAAACCTGGCAATCTTGCAATGGTTGAAAGCATGCTATTACTTTAACAATAATGGTAGTGTTTCCTGCAATACCCGTCTCGTGTTTCAAAGCTCGGAATTTTGTTTGACTAGCTCTTTGACACACCATAACTTCTTGACAAACCCTTTTTTAGCAAAACCCACCCAAATAAACACACAACCAGAATTCCTGATGAAGTTAAAAATGAATGACCGTGACAAGAATTCCACTAATACTTGACAATGAAACGTTAATAAACAAAGCTTGATTATGAAACTGTAATAGAAGATTGGGAAAGAACTTGACAGTGAAATGTTAACAGAGAAAGCTTGGTTATATCCAGAGAGAAACGTGATCAAATAGTAACAGAATTTTGCTAAAAGAAATTGAATCTGAGAGAGAGAGGGGGGGGACTGAGAGAAGGTGAAGCAAGAGAGGAAATCTACAGAATAACTCTGCAAAACAAGTTCAAAGAGACGGCTTTACGGAACACATCAACTGATAAACTCAACCACCGCATGCTGTTCTTCTGTTTATATAATCAAACTTGTAAAGCCACAATTACTTTCTTCTTCAGAATTCTCCTTCGCAATCTGAAACAATTTCAGTACGTTAAAGTCAGATTCTAGGTGAGAAAATAGATCTACCAAACCTCAAGAGAAATAATCAAAAGCTTAACAACATTACAAGAAATCTGCAAAAACAAAGATAATTCTAAACAATGACTTGGAGAAAATCAGATGTAACTTACAGAGAACAGCGAGTTTTGTTCCAGTGAGATGATAATACTTCAAATTGAGAAGATCTTTGAAAAATATGAAGAGATGTGGAGAAGAAAAATGAGGAACCTTTTTTTGATTTGCAGAGAAAGGAGATGAATGAATGAAATGAAGTAAGAGTTAATAAAGAGTTGAGGGTTGAAAGTGAGGATTATATAAAGACGTAATGACAAAAATGCCCTTATTTGGGGATGGGTCCGTCCAACTAGGGAAAAGTAAAAAATATAGAGAGATAGCATTCGTGGATCATAATTTCAATATACTAATGGGATTAAAGAAAAAAAGAAAAGTAATAAACCCTTTTAATTATGAATGGTTAAATCATGATTTCTCTGGTTATTTTTTCTTAATACTTTATTTTTCTCTTTTAATGAGTTTCTTTTGACCACCCTAGGTTTTGAATCCTTTTTTGTTCTTCCATGATCTTTGTGGAGTGCTAAATTGACCACTTAAGAATCTTTGATAGACACCTTACTCTCCTCATCCTTACCGACTACATGGTAAAAACTAGAGCACCAGTTATCTTCTTTGATAAGTTTTGTTTCCATGAGCACATTTGGGATTATTCCGTCAATAATGAAGATATTAAGATTATTGGGTGATGATATCAGGAGTATGAATTCGAATCGTCGGTACCAAATTCTTTACTGATCAAAATAAAATAAAATAAAATTAGATATCAAAGAATTCAGAATTCACTTGTTTATGAGAAACATAGTTACATCCCTACTACACCTAAATGCATTTTCTATACATTAGATGAAACAACTTATCATTTCTTTATTGTTTGTGATTTTGCGATAGAAATTTGGAGTTATTTTCTTAAGAAGTTGGAGTGCCGCTTTATTTTCCCTATAGATACGAGCACTACATTAGGCATTTCAGCTTGAAGACACTTCTTTTATAGAATATTGTACATGCGACTGTGAAATTCGGGAATACGTGATTGAGAGAAATGTAAGGATTTTCGATCAGGAAAAAAAAAAAAAACAAGAACAACTGAACAAGTTATCAAGGAAGTTGAGTATCATCTCTACTCCTGGTATCATGCAATCAAGACTTATGATGACATTCATACAATCAAGTGATGTTAAACTAGAAAGAGTTGTATTTTAAACTGTTAGGAAATCGGTGGGTTTTTCTAGTTGGGCCCATTCCATGTTTAGTTAGGTTCTAACTATATTAGAAAAGAGTTTTAGTTTCCTACTGGGAGACTAATTTACTTGGTGATATAGGACTAGAATTGTGGGTGTAGAGATATCCAACATTGAAGAGTGGTAAAGCCTTGTGCTTAGGTTTTTGGTCTCTTTGATAGGAAGGGTTGGTGCTACCGTGAAGGTCAATATTGGTGTGAGAGAAACTTGTAGATAGAGGGTTTGGTGTTCTAGTGTTTAGGTTTAGGGCAAAGGGTTTCTAGAGTGTTTCCATGTTTCTCCTTTGTTATCTACAACTATGAAGAATGTGTAGAAGAGAAGATATATGAGGCTGGTTTGACGAATGGTTTAGAGAGTTGATTTCTAAGGGTTCTCAATGGTGTCTCAGGTATGTCTTGGTAACTCTTCGGTTTGGGTCTTCTCGTGGGAGTTGTGTAAAGATGTAATGATCTTTGATTATAATGGAAGTCTCTCTGGTGGTGTTGGCCGTGGAGTAGCCTGCAAAGGTTAACCACGTATATCTTGTGTTGTGGTTGTGTACTTGTTTATCTTCTGTCTCTATTATTATTTCTCCGTGTATGGTTCAAACCACCAAAAGCCCTTGTGATCCTGTATTCCGCTGCGCTAGGGGTGCCAATTTCCCCAACATAAACCTCCTTACTCCCTAGCTTTGTTTATGTTACTCTTGTAACACTGGCTTGTCTTAGTAATTGCATATTTTTTTAGGTGGTTTAATCCTTTGTATTTCATTTTTCTAGTGATGAATCTTCTTTATTGTTTTTTTTTTCCTAAAAAAGTTAAGTTTTAAAGACCTCAACAAATTTTTCAACAATGACTTGAAACTCTGACTTCAAAATGAGAATCAGCTTTCTGACGAACTGAACTATCCCAAACTTCTTAAGTAACTAATGGTTTAGTTGAATTATAGCGTAGATTTTTATCATCACCATGCGTAAATCGTAATGCATCCAATTTCTTTTTATTGAACGTGATGGTTTGGCAACATGCGAGAAAAACGTAATTGCAGTCGAGAATTTTAACAAATACGTGTAGATAACGGGATGGATGTCCGTACCATGGTACAATGGATTATGGTTGGATTACTTGTGTGTATTAGTTGATAATTATTTTATACTTAAGCGTGCTTGCTTATACATTGAACTTAAAGTCTTGATCTAATTATTAACATTTGTGACGATCAAGGGGTTGGAGTCTTGTGACAACCATAAACATCACATTCTTGGTACCTAAAGAATATCCAATAGTACCTTCTCTCAGGCACGCCTGTCGCTAATAAATTGATTAAGCTTAATTTGAAATGAGACTTTTCTTCGGATTGGGACTTGAAACCAAATCTCCCCAAATCTCTTAAACAAAAATGACCAAATGTGAACCGGCCAGAGAGTCATTGCAATTCAGAAATTGCAGGGTTTAAATAGTGTGTGTTTAATTAACTTCACTAATTAACCTAGTTAGCTTGGACATATATGCTGCACACTCAAATAAAAGCAAAGCAAGATCAATATATTAGTTAGTGTTACTAACTTACTATTATAATGTAATTACCCATTACCATGCAGGACTTTTAACTTTTAATTCACCACTAATCCATTTTTAATAGTTACCTGTCTCTCCATTATTATCTTCACTACTTGTGATGATTCCTTTTACCTGCAAAAGGATCTAAAACACAGAGGAGAAAATCTAACCTCACTAACTCCAAAATGAGTTGTAGGGATTTTTAATTAGCTAGAAGAAATAAGGATGGGGTATAATCATTTTTTTTTAAATATACAATATCATCCCTTGTTGTTTGGAGAGTAGGGAACAAAACACCACGCTCTAATATTGTATTAAGTTGAGTATCACTAACAGTAACATATTTCTCACCTATGAACTGTTCTCTCCTGCTCTTCTCCTTTTTTTCCTTTTGAAACTTCTCTTAAACAAATAATATCAAAAAAAATAAAATAATAATAATATCAACTTCATAAATTGAATATCCGCCGGAACAATGCGAATGTTTTAAACATCAAGGACATAAATAGGGTGTTTGGCAATTGCTTAAAAAGTATATTTCGACTTCATTAACAAAAAAAAAATCAGAAGTCAGTTTGGCAACATATTTATGGAGTGATTTTTATAAATAATTGTTTAATCATCAATTAGTGTTATGACGCATGATAATGTATCATAATTATGCACTTTTAAACCGTCAAATTTGTTACTATATACATGTAGGTAATAAATGCAAAATCTAATGACTTGCAATGGCAAGTTTATTGTGATTATACAGAGAGGTTGGATCCACTCGCAATGCTATAATCACACTATCTTACAATTTTATCGCCAATTTTTTCCAATAAAACCCAATCCAAACGACTTGGATT
Organism: Papaver nudicaule; assembly: GCA_023529015.1. Taxonomy (NCBI): domain Eukaryota; kingdom Viridiplantae; phylum Streptophyta; class Magnoliopsida; order Ranunculales; family Papaveraceae; genus Papaver; species Papaver nudicaule. Next base: position 1,535 of record JAJJMA010160800.1, on the reverse strand, counting down.
TGAAGTTAATATTTTAGGGATGTGTTGCTCTTACAAAGAATTACATTCCCAGCAAAATTGAACACATTTCGAGATACGAAACCTCATTATCGATATGTGCTCTTACAATTGTAATTTCAACCATTGAAAATTCGTTAATTTTCAAAGTAGTAAATTGTGGTGTTGTACTAATCGAAATGCACTATTTGGTGAGAATGTAGATCTTTGTTACAACAACATATCCATAAAATATTAGCTTCAAATCCAAAATCATCTTTGAGTTTTATGGAAAAAGATAGCGGCGAAATTATGAGATTGTGTGATTTTAGCTTATTTTTTTAGATGTAAAAGGATATATTAAGAAAGAAAATGGTTATTTACAGAGGTTTGGGTCACCAAACCAAAGAAAGAGGATTTGGTTTGTGCAATAGTTCCTGAATATATTTGTTGACTAACACCATAAAATTAGAGTGAGCTTCACTTCCAGAATCAACACATCTTCGCTTTTAGCTTTACCCCCACGATCCTTCCAAATCTCCCACAGTATTGCAAATGGAAAAAGATCATGAATGTGTCTCTGACGGTTTTGAAATTTGTTGAATCTCCAACTCTGCAGCATGAATTTGACTGTTATCGGCATAATCCAATGAAGTTTTAGTGACTGTGGAAGAAACTCTAAATTTTTTTAGTGTGATTTTAAGAGTGTGAGTGGATCCTCCCGCACTAACTAAACGAGGTTTATTGTGATGTTAACTACAAAAGAAATAGCAATAACATTTGTGTATACACTCGTGGTCGTGGGTAATGATGTGAAGTCTAATAAATCGGACAAACAGATAGATGGACACATCACTTGGCTTGTGTAGGCAGCCATTAACAATGCGTATTGCATATTATTTGAATCATGAGAGACAAGAAGTGGGGTAAGCATAAATTCATGGAGCCAATTGGGTTTGTGGAATGACCAAGAAAGCTATCCACGCTTAGAAAGCCAAGCACACTATTTTCCCACCATCACCACTTTCATCACTAATGAAAAAAGATTAGAACTTTTCTTGTGCCCTAAAAATACCAAAATAAAAAAGAAGGATAGGTGAGGAGGGAATCCAGGGTCACACACACAAATCTTTATATCTCAATTCCCACACTCACTTTCTTAGACTACTTTAAGCCCATTTCATCTCTAACTTTTAACAATCCAATTCTAATTGACATCAAATTAGTATTATAAAATGAGAAAACAAAGTTTTACCTGAGAAAAAGCTCACTTTAAGATTAATTCCTTGCTTAATTCCTTGTTGTTGTTTTTTCCTTTTTTCTTTCTTTTTTTGCTTTCTTTTTCACTTCTTTTGGGGGGTTTGTATGGGAGAACTATTTGGCATAGTGGTAAAAAGAATCCATCATCTTCTCACGTACGATGAGCACGCAGAGTTAATGGGTTGTCATTAAAGAAAAAGTTTCATTAGTGAGAGTTTGAAATAAGGCAATGAAAGTTGTTTTGGTGGGACTAATTACATAAACATAATTAACTTGTATCGATGGAGGTTGAAGATTGA
>JAJJMA010160781.1:0-10633 GCA_023529015.1 Papaver nudicaule | reverse complement strand
TTTTAGGAACATACACAAATTGAATAATTTCGTATAGCAAGCATTCATCCTTAATAGACATTACTAGTGACGTGATACTCCATGGTATCTCACTAGCAAGACCATTAATTGCCTTTAGAACATTATCTGCATCTCATTCAATGATGACTTTACTTGTGTTAGTATAAATTCTGCATAGACTTTATACCTAATAACCATGAAATTCTACAAAAGACTACGATTATAATACATTACTTCAAGCCAAGATGATTACGAGGCTAGACAGTATATATCGAGGGATGAACTCGTATGCAAATAAATGAGAAACACATTTAAAAACTATTGAATTGCTAACTTCTGGTATTACAATACATGGGAATTATGTTCCAAAGACCCGAGGAGATACTAACCTAATCCCTCTCACATGCCTTAGGCTACACAAAAATTCCCACCCTTACAATGGCTCTCGAGCCCACCTTATATAGGAGGAGTCGAAGCTGGATTACAGCTAATAAGACAAACCTCAATCGTGGTGGTGTCAGACTTTGTCAAGTAAGTCGGTTGTTATTCGAGATGTCTTCGAGATTCCTTGCTGTCCTCGGCGCCTTTCCTTCGATATATCCAATATTGTCTCGAGGTTCTCCCTTTTCCTGTGAAGTATTCAACTCCTGGCTACTCTTTCGACATCTTCTTAACTGTCACGCCCCGTGCCTCTGTTTACAGTCCGAGACTTATCTTCTCTTATTCGAGAGCTTTGACGAGCGTCCTTCGTAGCTTTTACCCCCTACAGTTTGCCTCTTTCCTTTCCTTGTGTTGAAAATGCTCGGGAAGGAAATTCTGCTTCGAAACCGTCTTCGTGACACGTGCCCCATTATTCCCTTGAAGTGACGTTACAGTGACACGTTCTGCATGTTCCCGAGATTTTAGCTACCTTTTGACCGGTAGCGCCAGTTTCCCTCTACTATTTAAGTTTTATTTTCTCCCTATAATTTTTAGCCCTTTCGTACTCTCCTTCCCTAGATCCGGTTTAATGGTTCTTCCGAAAACCCTGAATTCCATTTCTTGATCAGACACTCTTGAATTCTTCGTCACTACGTGTTTTATTTCGTCCATCATCTCCTAAAGGTAAGTCTTTTTCTTGTTCTACTACTTTTTTTGGCCTTCAATCTCTCCCGCCTCTGCAACTTCCGAAGCCGGCTATATCCTTGTTTATCTTCGCCGCGCTTCCTTTCCTTTTTTCATGGCCTCTCCTTCTATATCGAGTCTCTTATCTCTAAGATGAGAAATTTGGGTTTTAAATCTGATTCTTTCGGTCTGAGCGCCGTTGATGCTCCCGGTGGCCGACTGTTTCCAGAAATGGTGGCAGAGTACCAATGTAATGAGGAACAACTTCTAATTACATCCACCAGATTTTTGCTGGTCTGATTCCCCCATTTTACCATCCGTCCAACCCTTTGTTTCTTGAAATTCTCTGATTTTTGCCTAGTCCTCGGGGCGTAATGCAGCTTACCTGCAGCTCCATTCAGTTGATAAACGAGTGGGTTTTTAATTCCGAAGATAACTCCGAGGCTGGTTCATTGGCAAAGTTTTATTTTACTGTCGATAACTTTTTCCTTCACTTCGAGCCTTTCCTGACTCTCGACAACGAGGCTGCTCCTTGGGGTGTTCGATTCAGACCTGTAAAGGGTAAGGTGAACGTGATCCCAAAGTTTCCAGATTATTCGGTAAACGAGGATTGGTTCTCGGAGCCTGTACTACTTACTGGTCCTGGTCTTCGAGGCTGGAAAGATGCGAGCCTCTTTTTTCCTCGTACGGAGTTCGAAACGGGTCACCAATTCTCGACTCAGCATCATTTTACCATGTGTTTTTCTGATGAAGATAAAGAATTATCTCGCCAGGCTTTACGAAAAGGGAAAGGTGCTTCTGAAGATGTTCCGAGGAACTTAAAGCGTGCTCGTGCAGGAGAGGAGACTATGGATCAGGTAACAAATACTAATTGGCCTGAGATGTTTTTGTTTAGAGTATAAATACTTGCCTCTGTTTGTTTCCGGAGAAAGAGGGATTCTCTCCTGCAGGATGGGGTTGTGCCTGTTAAAGTTCTGAGTTTGGACGATGCCTCCATGGATTTTGAGTTTGGGGAGGCGAAGAAAAGAGCGATTAAGCCTCGCAAGAAAGTTGTGTATAAGAAATCCTCGAAGGTTGTTTCGACGACCCAGGACGAGGCAACTACGAAGCCACCAGGAGATGAGGTGGAGATGAATCTCTCGGATAAGCCACCACTTTCAAAGGTTGTCCATATTCCATCTTCTATTAATGCCTCCGAGGAGGCAGCTGCCACTGTTGCGAAGATTCAGAGGATGGGTTTTGCAACAAGAAGATTCTAGATTCTAAATATATTATGTGAACCGTCTGTTCAAGTATTTCGATGCTTCTTGGATCGTCCCTGAATATATGGAGTGGTACAAGAAGATTTCCCATCCTCGTGTCATACGCGTTGACTATAGAAAGTTGCAGACCGACCCACATAAAGCCGTCGATTTATATGTAAGTACTATCTTATGTTTTATTAACTCTAATCATTATTTATACGTACTTATTATATGTTGTGTAATAAAATGGTCAAAGAGCTCCGAAAAGAGATTGCGACAGGATTTACAGATAACAGGACTAAGAGGATTTTTGAAAGAACTCTTACTCAATTGTTAAACCCGAGAGGCCAAGGCGCAATACAAGAGGGAGTCAATCCACAACAAGCGGTGGTGATGGGCTGCACAAGAACCACGAGCTAAACGACAACGTGGTGGTGGTAGTTGTAGGGGGTAAAACCCGTCGGACCACGTGTCTCGCATCCCAGGCATATAATCATGCCAAGAGAACCACACCGAGAAGAGCAGCAGCGATGTCTCGGATTGACAAAGGAAAGGAAGCTACACGCGAGCGAAGTAAAGACTCGGGGATAAAGGGTTCGGACTACGTCGAAGGACCGAAGCCCAGGATCCAGCTTCGGAGTATAAACCGCCTTACTCGACAGAAACTGACACCACCACGATTGAGTCTTTTGTCTTTATTAGCTGTAAACCACCCAAGCTCGGCCTATATAAGGCGAGCTTGGAAAACGTTGTAAGGGTTGGATTCTTGTTTGGTTGAGCCTAAGTAGCAAGAGAGAGATTAGGTTTGTAATCTCCTCTGGTTCCTTAGGGTTTTATTCATGTAATCTCAGCAGTAGAAATACACAGAAATTCTCCTATCTTATCTATATTGCTTTACTTAACTTTATATTACTGTTCATTGCACCCTCGATGCTGTTCTAACTGTCTTCGGACTGCAAACCATATCAAATACTGTATGTGCGAGTAGATCTGATGGATATGGTACCTCGAGTGCCTATGCAGATTTTATACTCGTACAGTAGTGGCCGCGGTACCGATAATGGTGGTGAGGTTACACAAGAAGCACCACCAGCTAAAAAAGATCGAGGTGGTAGTAGTGCTCGTGGAGGTCGCGGTGGTAGATGCGATCGTGGTCGTGGTTAAACTCTAAATTGTTCGAAAACACTTGTTTATGTTCTGTTGTGATGACTTAAAACTTGTTGGTTATGTTGTTTACTTTGGTTGTGTCGACTTGAAGTTTATTTGGTATGTCTGTGTCTGATTTGGTGATGGGTTGTTAGTATATGTATATGTGAACGAATGAAGCTTTTGTCCTTAGATTTATGTCAGTTTTTATAGCCAGAATCAGTTTATTCAGGTTTACACATCGAACAGATGAATTCACTGAGCGCCCGAAAAAGAGAAAAAACCGGAGCTATTGAATCAGGCGATTTTTTTTCATCGACTCAGTTTCTAGAAATGATGAAACATCTTCATTAGATTAATCACATACATGCATATTAAATCAGATCACTAAAGATTTAGCCTCCTAAACAGTATTTTGTTGTCTTTACAAAATCCTTCTGTTTTTGCCATTCTTATCTTTTTTTATGTCTAACTAAAGATTTTATCTCTCTTTGCGTTTGCAGTTTGTTCCTAACCTTTTCCTAATGGCGTTTGCCTTACATCCATTGTTGGTATTAGCGTTTGCTATCATTGTCGTTCAACTGGTTTCAGTTATGATGTCCAGATGCTTTCTCAAAAGGGTTTCCAGATTAGTGCACAATATGGTTGGTGTTTACTCTACCATTACTGAGTCGGCAAAACGAGTCAGTCAATCAATTCCCCCCTATTCTCGCATAATTCAAAATTCAAAAATTTGTTTCAAATTTAGGAAACGTAATAAAATCAGCTGGTTTTTAGCCTTCATTCTCTGTATCCTCAATATTTCATACCATATCTATTCTCCAGTAATATCCGGGATTCCCCAAAATTATAGTAACCCTAAACCTATATCACTTTCTAGGCATATATTATACCTTCTCAAAACCCTTCCGTCAAAACATCATATCGTACTGAAAAACCCTAATAGTAACATGGAGGCGACTGCATCTTCATCAACTGTCACTTCAAAAGGAGTTTCCCAAATCACTATGCAGCTGCAAGATACAACATTAGAGATTGAGAAAAATGAAGCAGATGTAACTATACATGAGAAGGAAGATGAAGAAGAAGAAGAGGAGGAAGTGGAGGTACAAATAATTGGAAAGATCTTCTCCCCAACTAGGCTAACTGAAAAGGCTGTGAAAAGGCATCTGAGGCATACCTGGCCTTTTATTCCTGAGGAGGAGGTGTCAGTTCTAGAAGTTGAACGTAACATGATGGTCTTCACTCTGAAGAAGCTGAGTGCGGTGAAGTCAGTTTTTAAGGAACGGCCCTGATCTGTAGATGGAAACCTCCTCATTGTGCACCTGTATGATCCGGCTACACCATACAATGAATTGGACTGGAACCATCATGAGTCTGGATTTGGCTTAAGTTTCTACTTCCAGAGCATTTTAGTCAAAAGGCTGTTAAGGAGATGGGAGAAGTAATGGGAGAAGTGGTAGTTGTGGATCCACCAAATGGTCTACCAGAAACAGGTGACTGCTTCAGGGTATGTGTGAGGATAAATCTGTCTAACCCAAAGCTTAGAGGTGTACTAGCGTGCACAGCTGCAAATACAACAAAGTGGAACAAGTTTTTCTAGGAAAGGCAGCCACAAAAAATATATAGGGAGTGTTATGTTAGCATCCCTCATAGTAAGGCCCAATGCAAGAAGAATGCTGATATACTAAATGAAGCGCAGGATAAGCTACGCAAATTTGGAGACATGAAGATGCCTACTCTCAGGCCTAATGTTGCTATGATTCCAGCTACCAAATATAGAAAACCCACTGTTAAGTACCCCCCTTTCATTCCACCAAAGGATGGTATTAAAATTGTTGATCCTAAGCCCACCAGTCAAGAAGATATTGTTATGGAAGAAGATATAGGTACTGTAAGATCAGGAAAGAGATCTAGGATAACTTGTACTGCTGAACCGGAATCTGACATCCAAATGCACAATCCTGAGAAAGCATCTGAACTCACGTCAATGATAAAAGCCTCGGATGTGAATCCAGTTGTAGGAAAGGGTGGAACAACGAGTGTCGCAAGGGGAGACCAGGTACAAATTAAATTAATTCTAACACTTTCGAAAAGTTTCTTTACAACTTTTGAATCTGCATCTTTATTTATTGATTCAATATCTCTGTGTAAAAACCCATTCAATCATCACGTAGGCAATTTTGCATTAAACAGTCTTCATTTAGTCATAAAAGTTAGGGTCGTTAATTTTAACCCATCACTTGTTCGCAAGCATCTTAAATACTTCATTAAATTCTGCATATTTAGTCACCAAAACACTACATACTGCAGTTACAGCAACTACATTGCTAGACATAATCAGTCCTCCTTAGTTGATCACACTTCAATTAAGATGAAAGTGTTATCTTGGAACTGTCAGGGTTTCTGTAAAAAAAATACTAGAGATCATCTCTTTAGTCTCAACAAAACCCATAACCCTGATATCATATTCCTAGCTGAAACTAAAATTAATGATCATAGGATTCTTAACTTCACAAGATCCTTGCAGTTTCCTAATTACCATTACGTACCCTCAGTAGGACAAGCTGGAGGTCTCGTTCTCCTATGGAAGGATGGCTTAAAGTTGAAGTTGTCCACTCATCTGTCAAAATGATACATGCCATAGTTAAGAATGATAATGTTGTAGGAGAGTGGTTTTTGTCCTGTGTGTATGGTTCTCCATACAAAGAACAACAACCTGCTCAATGGGAGTTTATCAAGCAACTTAGTGTAAATGTTCATATACCGTGGGTAGTAATTGGTGACCTGAATATTACTCTCTCACCGGATGATAGAAACAGTTTAGGTGATACCTCCTCATCACCTGCAGTTCTTCAGCATATTAAAGATTCTGATCTTAATGATTTGGGGTTCAATGGAAATCCCTATACTTGGACTAGCAACAGTCATGGGACTGGTAGGATCAAGTCACGGCTAGACAGGGCTTTAGTTAACAGTGAGTGGTTCATTAAATTCCCAGATTCTAGGTTAGATCATTTATCACAAAATGGGTCCGACCATACACCCATTATGTTGAGTCTATACAAAAACCTAGTCACGAAAGGTAGAAACTGGATTTTTTTTTTAAAACTGGCTAAATAATGCTTCATGTGAACCTGAAATAGTAAGAGCTTGGTCTACTAATGTGGTTGGCTCTGCAGCTTTTACTTTTGTTGGTAAACAGTCGAATACAAGGGTTGAAATGGCTAAGTGGAATAAAAACACATTTGGGCATATTCAAGGAACAATTGCAGGTCTAAAGGAAACCTTAGCTCAGCTGCAACAAACTGATATAAATGGAAGCAATACGGACAGGGTAATTCAGGTTGAGAAAGAAATAAGCAAATGGGATGATATTGAGTCGAGTTTTTGGAAAAGCAAAGGAAAGGATCAGTATTATAATGACATGGACAAAAACACAAAATTCTTTCATATAAGAGCAAATAGGCGTCGGTGTAGAAATCGTATTGACAGTATATGGCACCGGATGGTACTTGGTGTAAAAACAAAGAAGAGCTTGAAGACGTTCTGACCTCTCATTTTAGAAATATTAGTACTTCAGTCTCTCTAGCAAACAGCAACAGTTTCCTGCAATACATACCTATATGCATCACTCCATAAGATAATGAAGATTTACTATGTATTCCTACAGAAGCAGAGATACATTCAGTTCTTATGTTAATGGAGCCTTGGACTTCTCCGGGTCCGGATGGTTTTCCTCCAGGGTTTTATCAAACCCAATGGAACACTGTCAAGGTAGATTTGTGCAAAATGGTACAGGCTTTCTTTCACTCGGGTTTCATGCTACGACAATTAAACAAAACAAGATTCTCGCTCATTCTAAAGAATCAAAATCCTCACAAGCCAGAAGACTACAGACCTATTGCTCTATGTAATGTTTCTTATAAAATCATCTCTAAGTTAATTGCAACTAGAATGAAGAAACATCTCGAAAAGATCATCTCTTCCATGCAAGCAGCCTATGTACCTGGTAAACTTATATCCGAAAACATTTCTCTTGTTCAAGAAATTGTACATAGTATGAAAAGAAATGAAGGTATTGGTGGAAATCTTGCTCTAAAAATGGACATGTCGAAAGCGTTCGACAGGTTAGAATGGTCTTTCATCATAGATGTTCTGAAAAAATTTGGTTTTTCGGATAAATGGTGTCATTTAATCTCTCAGTGTATAAGCACAACACAAGTCGAAATCATGATTAATGGTTCTCCTTCGAAACCATTCACCCCTACGAGAGGAATAAGGCAGGGAGACCCCTTGTCTCCCTATCTTTTCATCATTGCTATGGAAGCATTCTCAAGAAGGTTAGCCCACTATGAACGAATGAAGAAGATCACAGGAGTGAAGATATCGAGATCTGCTCCAAAAATCAACCATTTACTGTTTGCAGACGACTGTATAATCTTCTCGAAAGCAAACCATACTCAGGTAAATAATCTTCTTCAAGTGATTGCGGAGTTCAGCAGCTGTAGCGGTCAGGTCATCAACTTTAATAAATCTTCAGTATTCTTTAGTTACAATCTAGCCCCTCTGTTTCGTGAAGAGTTAGCCCAACAACTTCATGTCCATCAAATGGACAGCAGAAAAGTATCTTGGTCTTCCGTTCTTTATCAACAGAAATAAGAAGATCTCTTTCTCTGTACTCGTCGATAAAATGGAGCACATGCTTGATAAATGGAAAGCTACAAACCTGTCAGAGGTGGGAAGAACAGTCATGGTCAAACATGTTCTTAATGCAACTTCGGTGCATCATATGCTCTCCTTCAAGATACCAAATACGACTATCAAGATTCTGAACTCAACACAACAAAAATTCTGGAGGAAGAAGGATACGAACAGAGGTTTACACCTTAACTCATGGCCAAGTCTATGCACAAGCAAGGTTGTCGGGGGACTGGGTTTGAGGGACCTTGAGTGTTTCAACAAAGCTCTTCTCTCTAAATCAACATAGAGATTAAGCACGAGACCTGAAGACATGTGGGAAAGATCACTAGCTGCAAAGTATTTCCCACATGGTGATGTTTTCAACTATACAGTAAAGGATGACTCATCTTATGCATGGAAAAGTATTAGTGAGCAGCTGCCGTTCATCAAAAATAATAGTTGCTGGTGCATTGGTAGTGGGTCTAAGGTTAAAGTCTGGTCTAATGTTTGGGTTCCAGGTTTAAATTCTCCGCCAGTTCCGAAAGAGGATGCAGTAAACGCTAATAGCTATACTTATGTGAATCAGCTTATGAACTTGGGAGGAACAAAATGGAATTCCACACTACTCAGTAATCTATTCTCGCCAGATATAGTAGTTTCAATACTATCTATCGACATTCACCCAGCACAAGAAGATAAGTTGGTTTGGAAGTTGGAGAAGAATGGTGTTTTCTCGGTGAAGTCAGCTTATAGGAAACTACATGAGGAAAAATTTGGGGTATCAAGCATAGATCCTGAAATGAAGAAGATTTGGAAAGGTCTATGGGAACTCCCAGTAATACCTAGGGTGAAGCAATTTCTATGGAAATGTTTTAGAGGAAATCTAGCAACAAGAGCAAGAATTGTTTTTTGCTCTAACTCACATCAACACGGAATGCCCTATGTGTCATCAACACATTGAAACTGATACACATGTTATACTTCAATGCAGACATGCTAAGGCAATTTGGGTGGCAGCCACTGGTCTCATAAGCTCATCAGATCAAAGTCTAAAACAAACTATCATCACTTGGATTTCAGACCTGCAAAGAGGAGTTATAGAAGTAGGTGAAATTAGTAAAAGAGCCATTACGGCATGGGTTATCTGGAAGGAAAGATGCAGCAAAGTGCATCAGAATCAATTAGCAAGCCCATAAGAGTTAGTAATCAGGATTGCTACTTTGATACATGACTCTAAGGCATATCAGAAACCAACATCCACTAAATCTAGAACATGAATTTATCCTAAAGGGTGGAAACCACCAAAGCAGGGTGCTTTTACTTTTAATTCTGATGGTTCTTTTATTGATAGAAATAATCAGGGTGGTATTGGTTTAATCCTACGAAATTGTGCAGGTGAATGTAAAGCGGCAAAGTGCATCTACACCAACAATGCAGTAAGCTCGGAACAAATGGAGGGATTGGCACTATGGGAAGCGGTTCTGTGGGCGAAAAGGCAAAAGCTAGAAGTGGTGAACTTCGAAACTGACTGTCAATTAGTAGCAAAAGCGATCAACAAAGGCCAGTTCAACTTAGATTGGAGAATTTCCAATCATATCAAAGACATGCTTTCCTTATTTCATGAAAATAAAAACTGGAAATGTTACTACATTCCAGAAGAAAACAATAGAGTTGCAGATATCTTGTCTAAGCTTGCTAGGAATCAAAAATTATATAGGGAATGGAGCGTCTCTCCTCCGTCGTGTATTAGATTTCAACTCATGCAAGACATGAAAGATGTAACAAACTATTAATTTTCATCTATGATTATCCTATTTTATCGTAAAAAAAAAGGTTTACACATCGAACGATTCTCTGACCAATTTACTCTAAAAATTGTCAGAGTACATAATCGTTCGATAAGTTTGGTTTCTAACACTTATTATTGACATAATGGAAATTCCTATTTTCATGAATCGTTCGATGAGAGTGTTTAAATACAACGATTAATTATGCTCAACTATCTGAATCTCCTGTCTATTTTTTTGCACTTAATCGACCTATATTTACATTCAAACACTCCGATTATACTTCAAGCATTTTGTGCATTTGAAAGCTTCTAATTGGCTAATAAATGTGTTTATGTGTACCGATTGCGAAGATTTTAGTCGGCTATTATATGTGTTTATGTGAACCGATTGCGAATCTTATAATCGGCTACGAATTGTGTGTGGGTGAACCAATTGTGATGTTCTAATTTTCTGGGAAGAAAAACTATAATCGGCTTACTTGAGTCTTTTGGTCTACCGATTGTTCTACAGAACTAAGAACAAGAACGAGAATCGGTTGATCATTAAAATGCTATACGCCGATTCTGTGTTACTGAAATTCAAGAATTCCGTTTTTTTTCTTGTTCATGTTTCAATCTAAATCATAATAATTTTGATTTTATCTATGGATTAACACTAGTTAATCTT
>JAJJMA010160741.1:0-15097 GCA_023529015.1 Papaver nudicaule | reverse complement strand
ACGGAGAAGTTTGGGCAGACTTTTGTTACCGCCCCTGCAACCCTTAGACTCTTCTTTCATGATTGTTTTGTTCGGGTTTGTTCATTTGGATTCCTTCATTTATTTATTTTTTGTTCGAGCGTCAAGCCTGGTGCACATAGTTCTTTTCTGTTTATCTTGTTTCTTAAAATCGGTTGCAGGGTTGTGATGCTTCAGTTCTCCTCAACTTGCCGAATTCAGAGAAAGACCATCCGGATGATGTTTCATTGGCTGGAGATGGGTTTGATACGGTCATCAAAGCAAAAGCTGCTGTTGATATGGATTCGAGGTGCACAAACAAGGTCTCATGTGCTGATATTTTAGCCCTAGCAGCTAGAGATGTTGTAGTCCTGGTAAGCGACCGACGACGTTCAATTACGGAACCAGACTGAGTTAAACACATGATACTCCTCTGTGGCCTCAATTTTAGTGTTTATGGGACATCCAAAAGTTCTTCTCATTACGACTTGTTGATATTTGTCAGACAGGAGGACCATCTTACCCGGTGGAATTAGGCAGACTGGATGGCAAAATCTCGACCGAAGCTAGCGTTCAGAGAAATCTTCCTAGTGAAGGCTTCAATTTAGACCAACTGACTACTATGTTTGATTCTCATGGACTTACTTTGACAGATCTCGTTGCATTATCAGGTATTATTACTGTGTCTTTGTTGCAACGGTTCTCCTGGTGACAATCTTTTTGATTATTCTTCTTGCATTGCAGGAGCACATACAATCGGGTTCGCTCACTGTGGCCGCTTTTCAAAACGACTCTACCGCTTCAATTCAACCCACCAGACTGACCCAACTCTAAACGCAACCTATGCACAAAAGCTGATGGAATCGTGTCCGGTAGATGTCGATCCAAGAGTTTCGATAGACAGTGATCCGACAACCCCTAAAATATTTGACAATGCTTATTACACAAACCTTCAACAAGGAATGGGTTTATTAGGTTCTGACCAAACCTTGTTTACTGATTCAAGATCAAAGGACATTGTCGACGCTTTTGCTGGCAACAATACTGCTTTCTTTGATGCTTTCGCTACTGCATTTACGAAACTTGGAAGAGTTGGGCTTAAGACCGGAAGTGAAGGTGAAATTCGACGTGATTGTACTGCTCTGAATTCATAATCAGAAGAAAAGCCGAGATGATACACCTTCCTACAGATTCTACAACTCATTCAAGAAATGTAATACATTTGTTTTCAACAAAACTATAGATTTTATTGTTTGTGGGTTACTTGGACTGTCTTACATGTACCGCACCCACACCTTTGCGTTAAAATGAAAATTTCTTATTGCTTTTGTTGACCACAAAGAGCATGAAATTGCTGTAGCTGCAAATATTTGCAGATTTTGAATTTTACAGCCAAAAATTTACCATGGTTCAGATATTTGCAGATTGTAAACTTTTAAGGGATACCCATCTGCAGGATAAACAACAAATCAGGCCCTCGGAATTCCAAGAGTAATATTTCCCATTTTCCCGTGAAAACCTTGAGGAAAACCCTACAAAAATGTTAATGGCGGGAAATATTGGCGCCAATCTTAACCCAAATTCAACTTTTCCCCCCAAATTTCGTTCTCCTTACAAAGCAATCCCTTCTTCTACTCTATCCCCAAATTTTCTCATCTCCCCCAATTTCAACCTTCTCAGTCTCAAAATGGCACAACAATCGGAATCTCAGAATAACAATCAGACTCCAGAAATCAAAGAACCTCCAGTGAAGATCCAGAAGGTTCATGAAAACGGTGTTCCAGGAATCTCTTCTTTCTTGAGAGTTAAAAAGCTTTCAGAAAAAGCTGTTCTTCCTACCAGAGGTTCATCCCTTTCGGCTGGTTATGATCTTTCTAGTGCGGCCGAAATGGTAGTTCCAGGCAGAGGAAAAGCCCTAATTCCAACTGATTTAAGCATTGCGGTTCCTGAAGGAACATATGCTCGTGTTGCACCTCGTTCGGGATTGACCTGGAAAAATTCGATAGATGTGGGTGCTGGTGTTATTGATGCTGATTATAGAGGACCGGTTGGGGTTATCTTGTTCAATCATTCTGATGTTGATTTCCAAGTCAAAATGGGTGATAGAGTTGCTCAGTTGATTATTGAGAAGATAATTACTCCTGAAGTTGAAGAAGTTGAAGATCTGGATTCTACTGTTAGAGGTTCAGGAGGTTTTGGATCCACTGGGGTTTAACATTTTTATCATTTGGGTCCTATACATTTTAGATTGCTAGTATTAGTATGTTCTGTAGTTGATTCTGTTTAGTACTACTAGTATAGTTTAATGTCTTCTATTTATGGGATATATCCAAGATTCCTAATTACAAAACTTGAGTTTTAATGTATAGGACTTGGGAAATGCTTGCTTCACAATGTAATTCACTGAACTCTGAAGAGTTTCAGACTCGTGATATAAAATGAATGCAACTTAATCTGCAGAACCCCGTTAACAAAACTCAGCTACATTACAAGTCCAGCTACAAATGAGTGCTGCTACTTGCCTAACAACAAGTAGACTTTTTTCTACTTGTAAGATGAAACCATTGATTTCAAACAAATTTTACATCTTTACTTATTAAACGGACAAATATTCATTAACTTAAACAGGCAATAATATAGAGGTTTGTAATGTATGCATATTACATTAACAACAGATGTTCTAAAACAGTAAAAAGTAACAGTAATGCCTATGATTTATAATCTATACTATCATGTAATAAGCAGATATACAACTTAGCTATTAGGTCATCTATATTAACCAGAACTTTATATGCTATACCACTTTCCAATTTCAATAATCTGTTACTCCAAGCCACCTTAAGATTTCTGACGCTTCATGTTTTGGAGGATAGGATCTTTCACCTGCAACCACCATTACAACTGAATAATAAGTATGAGTATAGAAATGAAACACACGAGGAATCAGGGTTGACATGATTGTGATTATTTAACATAATTGTCTAGTAAAGACCTAACAAGTTAAAACGAGGGAATTCAACGGAACAGTAGTAAGCTAAACAATGAAGATTATTAGATAAGGATCGAACCATGCTAGCTTTCCTGGAGCGCTTTTCCTGAGTGGGACGACTACAGAGGGTATCATCACCCTCACCATGGTTAAGGAATCCTCTCCCACCCGCACCATTACGCTTATCATTCCCTGGTATCCCACTCTCCCTTATCGCTGCTGGCTGCATATCAAGCCATAAGACACACTAGGTTACAACGGTGTTTGTACTAGAAAAGCTGCAACACATAATCAAGACATGAAACTAGAAGAGGAGTTAAACCTCATTTCTACGGATGTGTGTGTAGTTTCCAAGCAGCTCCTGATTTTTAGACGATTCATTCTGATTACTGTCAACTGTTCTTTCCCGAGTTCTTGTAAGATCAGAAACAACAGAGTGTAGACCACCACAGATTGATACATTTTGTGGTTCACTATCTCCATTGCCTGAGAAATTCAAGAAAAAATGTGATACAATTGTTAATTCAACCACGGAATTAAGACCAAAGCAAAATCATAATATGACTAATTATTATTACCGATAGGCGATAACTTGATCTCCAAAGCATTCTTGACCTCACGTAGCTTCTTGTCGGTCATTTCAGATCGAATGACACGTTTACCTAAGAAAATACATACAGTATGATATGACAATGAAGCTTACATTCTCTGTATTTATTTAACGGTTACACACTTAATTGAGAATACTGAATAATCCTGGTGCAAGAATTGATTATGTTACCTAATCTTGGTTTGCTCTTGGCTTCCACATATCCATCAAAAGCCATCTTATCGAGCAGTTTACGCACAGTTGCCTGATTTGCCTCTCCTTCCAGCTTACTTTGAAGTTTAGATATTGTAACATAATCCAGTGGAAGGACATGATACAGAGCCTGCATTTTAAATGAAATAAGATTATGCCCCACAGTAGAAGGACGAAGGGGTAAGTATAGGGTGTTAAACTATACCTGATCTAACTTGATAGATCAAGTACTAAGTTACTAGGATGAGGTACCTTCGGTTTACACAGAAATCCCAACTCACCTTCATGTACAAGTAGTCTTCAACGTTCCCACGCTGAACTTTTTCATCAACCTGGTTCACTTGTACATCCATCTCTTCCTTCACGATAATTGCCTGACTGAGTTTCTGAGATAGTTTGGTTTGTGATGACATTTACTTTAGAAAATAATAATACAATGACAAAGACATTCAGAATTTGAAGGCAAATAAGAACTGAAAGAGAAACAACCTTCAGCTTGCTGATGGAGTAAGAATCCTTTCCGGTCCTTGACAGAATGTTTTGATGTACCAGTTTATCCATGATTTCTGGGGGAAAAAAAGAGAGTTAATGCTTCAAAATTTAAAGATATCTGCTTTCTTCCAATGCTTCAGCTGTACATATGAATTCAAGTTTTTTGCTCACCTTCAGTCAGAGCCTGCAAAACGGAAACAAAATGAAACCCTTAAATTAGTCCTCTAAACCATATCATGGAGCATCAGCCAGATAATTAACATTGTATAGTCACTAGAACGATCCCACCTAAGGCAGTATTCAGATACAGCTTTGGTATTTTACTAAAACTGGAATTTCGTTAAATATAGCTTCAATTTGCCACAATTGTCAAAGTTGTGGCTAAAGGTGATCAAATTTCTCAGCACCACAACTTTGTTTTTCTCGCTGCAAAGTCTGACTCAATACACTTGGATGGATACTACATTTTCTAACTTCGCAACCAAATAGTGCATTTAGATGAGTTGATTGTACTATTTACCACTGATATGTCCGGAAAGTTAGCGAGAACGTCAGTCACTTCAACATTGTCAATGAGGCTAGAGCCAATCCAGTCTCTTACACGTGTTAACTGACGTTCGTCCTCTTCTGCATCCTGTGTATCATCTGTATTACATCCAAACCATTAAGCTAAGGCAGATTTTGACTGAAGTTAAACTACTGTACTAGGCCACTGTTACTTGTCATTCAAAACATCAAACTTACCTTCATTATCAGCCATGCCATTGTTTTCATGTGACCAGGTTTTATCTGTCATAACAAGTATTAGGTTTTAAAGTGGAGGAAATGAAATGGAAGAGGACCAGGATGAGAAAAGCTGAAGTTGGAGATAATTACCTACAGCTACGGGAGCTACAATGTACGCATCATCATTTGTTGAATGGCTCATCTGAAAAAGTATTTCATAGTTTTTCAAATTCTATTATCAAGCTTCACCCTTTTTTCCCTATAATTTGAATGACATTAGAGGTTGTACCGTGTCAGATAAGTTATGGTCTATGTGTACCTCGCTATCTGAAGACGGATCAGTCGTTGGCGTTGAATCAACACCCGAGCTGATCCCTTCATCACACATGTCATTGTTTTCATCTTGACATGGATCCAGGATACTTTTGACCTGCACAATTTGATTACACAAACAAAACCAGATGGATCAAAAACAAAAAACAAAAAAAAATCAGTCATCCATGATTCGCTGTTACCAATTTACCTTAAGAGCTAGTACGAAATGTTTGCTGTTAACATTTCCAATTTTCATATCGAGAGGGATTCTCAACCATGGTTGGTTAGCTTCTTGCTCTGAGCTGCCTTTGAAAAATGGAGGCTCATAGTCTACCGGCTACAGGTTTTCCAAAATATAAATCAAATGTTAAACCAATATTCCCATTTGAAAATCAAAACATTTATAAACTATTAATCTTATAAATGAGTGTATTAACAATCCAAATACTTTTGTTCATGCATCCAAGAGCCCAGGGGAATACTTAACATAAAGACAATACACAAAAGAGTCGAGGAATAAAATTAAGGATTTTAGTTACAACTCGCATCTGTAAAATTTAGTAGACAGCAGAGTATAGATAATCTAGCCCATTTTTGCTCTACCACAATTGTTTGCAGATAATAGGACATAAATTGTGTAATTTAATTCTACTGGACACTGATCACTGATGGAGTGCTGTTTCTACAATGGTGCAAAACACGAACAAGAAGCAATATGTAAATAGAACCATGTAAAAGACATTTAGACAAACAGGACAAAATCAATAACAAATGTAAACAAGGCCATAAACTTACAGTGACATCCTCATAATAACGAAGCTTCATCAAAATTGTACGCTGAAACACATAGCAAAATACAGTTATAGACTTGCAGTTTATTCAAACACTTATAAAACTTCCATATGAAGATAATTACCTCTTCTGGGATACGGTCTAGAGTTCGCATCAACTGAACCAGAGTTCGGACCATTTTACAAGCAGAACTCCTGCCAAAACCAAGTAAAAAGTGTTTGGACACACTCAGCAAAGTAACACAGTGGATTCGAAACCGTATAGTGCAGAAAACAAGACCAAAATATCTAACAAACTCAAATGATTACGAATATACCTCATTTGATTCGGTGTTATGTCTGCATTGCCACTAGACTTGAACGTTGCTCCTTGTTTCCTATTCCCAGTACGACTTACGTTCATCATAACCTCTTCATTGTCCGATTTTGGATAGGTGAATGAAACTAAACAACAGAATCCATTCATTTATGAGTATAAACTTCATTTCTCAATCTCCATCCAGAACTCAAAAGCTACTATAACAGTACTTGAATTAAATCGAACTCCAGCTTATTAAATGAAATAAGAAGTGAGATTTAACATACAGGCATATTCTTCTATCATAGGTCCTTCACTAGCTTCACATATGCAGAACAAAAGTGTTTTAAGGTATTTCTTTTGTAATGCATCATAAACACCTGAAATACCACAAGAAACCAATCGAATTTACGGTAATCTTGTTTGCAATTTAGGTATTTGTATAGATCTATAAGTAATATTGTTATACCCTTTTCCATCCAGTCAATGAGTTTTCTGGATTCTGCATCTCTAGGCATGAGTTTCTTTACCTTCATCTCTATTAAAAATTACAGTCACTAAATTCATCACATAACAGTAAAAGACTAATTCAAATGCAAATAAAACAACGAAGATCACATGCAAACAAATTTTGAGAGTTTGAATTAAATCTGACAGGGAACTTTAGTTTACCTAAAGCAGGAATTGCTTTATCATTGAAATAATTATCAGGGAAAAGGCCTCTGATGTAGCTGATGTTGAATATCGCAATACGAAGCAGGTTTCTCGTCTGTTCATGGCGATTCAAATCAAAATTTATACACAAAAAGAATAAACGGCTTATATCGTATTACCAAAATATCAACTGAACAAGAAATTTGAAACGAAAACCTAGCGAGATTCGTAAATCTGAAATCAATGGAGAAATTCTCATATATTTTGGTTTAAAATTCGCAATAAACTAAAATGAAAACTAAAACCTAATTAGATCTCATGAAACAAAATTACAAAATATAACAAAGATGGAACATATAATGATCATCATCTCGGAACAATTGCAGCCAGAAAAACTTCATTTCTGAGAAATTAGTTCAAAGAAACAAAGGTAAATCGTAAAATCTTACCAGTAGAAGAGAATCTTGTTCCGTAATTTCTGATTCCTTCAGTTTTTGTGCAACAACCTACATTAAAGAGTAGATCAGCAATCGAATTAGCAGAACGAAGAAGAATTGATGAAGATGAAGAAGAATAACAGAATAAAAGTTTCTAGGGTTTCACCATTTTTGCGTAACTGAGGAAAAGTTTGAAATTCAAACTAAGAGAGAGAAGAGAAATTGTATTTTCGGAATTTGAAATCTAAAAAAGAAGTAGAGAAATGGCGGGATAAAACTGAGAGAAATTGAAAATTTCGTGAATTAGGCGGAGTATGCCAGCTCAGCTGATCAATTACTGAAGCTTTCAATTGAAGGTTCCAGAAGAATTACTTGACGGAAAGCAAGATGCGCATCAACGCGTGTCTGTGATTGTGTAGAAATGAAACCAGATGCAAGTTTTGGTCGATTCGGTAAAAACTGAAAAGTAGTCCAAGATTTACCGTTACATTTTAAGTTAAAATAAAAAAAATAAAAAAATAAAATTGACTAGTTAGAAGCATCTAGCCCATCAGAAACATATTTGTGTACGTCGAAAATACCGAAAAAGAAATTAGGAGGTTTAAAGGACAAATAAACCTGGTTTTTTTGGGGCTGTGATGATTTAATGGGGACTGTGGTTCTCAAAAAATCGTTAGTAGAAAGCAAAAACGGTGACGATTTTCACAAGCCGTCACAGTACAAAGAGGGAAACCATGACGAATTTTGGAGGACCACAGCCCCCATTAAATCACCATAATCCCCAAAAAAACTAGGCAAATAAAGGGCGGCATTTGGGTTGGCCTTGGATGCCAATGCAATATCTTCCTGGTTTGCCTTCTTAGGGCAAGTACTATGGGGTGAACAAACCTAGGACTTGTCCTTTTTGATGCCATTATGGGAGGGGCAAACTCCAAAAATGGCCTGGCAAACCAACAAGCGTATTGGTTTGCCTGGTGAGACACAACAACAACCGCCGACCGACGCATGTATGCCGACCGACATAAGTTACGTTGTCTGGTGGTATAATATGTGTCGGCTCTAAATCCCCTATAAATACATATTATTTCGAATTCGTTAGTCACACTCTCCTATCAAAATTCACTTCATTTATCTATAATGTCTATTCCTTCATCGTCTTCTCAGCCTCTTCCTTCTCGAAAGGGAAAACGCTCAGTTGAAGAAATACTATTTTTGAGTAAGCATCCACCAAAGAAAATCAACTCAACACTTACTCCTTCGGGTTCTCCTCCTCTTGCCACGCCAAATTCATTTTACCAGGTACTCCTCCAGCATCTCCTCCTCGCAGACGTTATCGACACATGAATGAAAGATAGCTCATGAATATTATTTTGAGTGCTCTCCCCCACCCCCACCCCGGTTCTATAAGAAATCGAGTTCTGCTCCATTCACGTGGGGTGAAGATCGTTGTTTTTGTAGATATCTTATGTTGTACTATCCAAAATCGGATGAAATAAAACGAATTGGGTTGAATTGGTCACTATTGTGGTGTTATGTCAAAGAAAACTTCGACAATCAAACTCTCGAACCCCTACTTGTGCGAGATGTAAATGAGTTGTCGGCGCGATGGAGGATCATACACGAAAATGCCAACGAATTTATGCACTTGGGGAGATTGATCCGAGGTCGACTTGAGGAAGACACCGATGATGAGATTCTAGCTAGGACTTTGAAAGAATGGCAAGAATGGAAAGGAAAGCCCTTCGAGGACGAACAACATTACCATCTCCTCAAGACTTTTGTCGCAATCCTTTATGCGGCTCGAGTTAAGATCTAAAAGTTCGTAGTATACGTCATTTTAAATAAAGGCTCTTTCCTAAGGAGAGTAGTAAAAAGGGAAGTCTGCTAGCCTAGGCTAAGAAGTCATTTATCTTTGAACGCCTGCACCTGCTGCCAAGGTGGTACAAATACAAGGGCAGTAACTGCAGGCATTCGACTTTTACCCAAGATCAAACTGATTTGCTAGTCCTCTTAGGCTAGCGGACAACTCTTTTTAACAACTCCGTATAAGAAAGAAAATAGAATAAAACGAAATAGAGTAATGCAATGAACTTGTGTTTAGATTCCGTTGTAATGCAAATGAGATTTTCATTAAGTGTGTTTACTGTTTAACACGGTTTTCGTACAACACAAAACTTATTTAAAATATAACTCGCATTCCTTTAAACCAATAGGCAACCCCATTAGACGAGTTGGGTCTCGTGTGAGGGCTTACTAGTGATATACCCACAAAACCATTACAAAGACTTCATATTCTTCATCTTCTGAGTCATGGCATTGTCCGGTCAAACCCACTAGCGTTAGTATGTCAAGCTGGTTGTCAGTTTTAGGTGTCAAAACAAAATTCTTGATTTAGCCTACTAGAGTTTAGGTTTCGGAATTGGGATATAGATAAAGTAGTAGAGACCTTTAAGACGAAGACAGTGGATATAAAGAAGACATCGAATATTCTTCATCGACAAAAGGTAAGTAGGAGTTATGACTTTTATGGAAATTCTTCTATTATACTTATTTTATCTTTCGAAATAGTCGGCTACTTTACTAGAGTTATAGCGATTGAGAATTTGTATTGTTGTCTACATAACCATGAGTTGTGTTAGTATTTTTTCCCACAATACTAATTAAGGTTACAAGATGCATGAGATAGATTCGATGCCCTTTTCAGTGCAATGGTTTGCTTGCAAATCACATAGAAATGGATGAATCTAAAGTAGTGTTCTAGAGCAGAGTCTAGTGGATTATAATTGCGGGCGTAATAACACGTCTAATTACTGGCCCAGCCCAAAACTTACAGCGGATCCAGTTAAGCCCTAATCTTAGCGACGGCGGTTCACGAACCGGTTCGTGAACAGTACACCAAAATTTTCTTCTGTGTCTCAAAACGCTGATCTGTATACGTACATGTACGTGAACACCAGATTCAATGTATTTGGCCTGAATTCAGACGGACGGTTCAAGAACCGTCCACGTGGATTTTCTGCGGGAATTTCACACGGGTTAAACAACTAACTCCTTTATCTCTTAGTTGGACTTGTGCTTATCAGAATTGTTAGGGCATTGTCCGGTCAAACCCACTAGTGTTGGTATATCAAGCTGGTTGTTAGTTTTAGGTGTCAAAACACAATCTTGATTTAGCCTACTAGAGTTTAGATTTTGGAATTGGGATATAGACAAAGTAGTAGAGACCTTGAAGACGAAGACTGTAAAGACAAAGAAGACATCAATTATTCTTCATCGACGAAAGGTTAGTAAGAGTTATGATTTTTATAGAAATTCTTTTATTCTACTTATTTTATCTTTCGAAATAGTCGGCTACTTTAGTAGAGATACTAATAGCGATTGAGATCGTGTTCTTGTCTACATGACCATGTGTTATGTTAGTATTTGTTCCCACGAATACTAAGGTTACAAGAATGCATGAGATAGATTCGATAGCATATTTCCATAGCAATGGTTTGCTTGCAAATCACTTGTTGGATATGGGTGAATCTAAAGGAGTACGCTTGAGCAAGAGTCCAGTGGATTATAGCTGAGGGCGTCTAGCACGTCTAAGTACTGGCCCAGCCCAGAACTTCCAGCGGATCCAGTTAAACCCTAATTCTGAGTAACGACGGTTCACGAACCGGTTCGTGAACAGTGACTCCGGATTTCACTCCTGAGTTCCAAAACATCAATTTGTACACGTACATGTACGTGAACCACAGATTCGATGTATGGGGTCGTAATTCAGAAGGGCGGTTCACGAACCGTCCAAGGTGAATATTCTCTGGAATTTTTACACGGGTTAATCTCTGACTCCTTTATCTCTTAGTTGGACTTGGTTATTACGAATATATCTTCTGTAGTCCATCTAACGAATCTCAATGAGTCAATAAGATGAAGATTATCTCTGGTCTATTAGATTTCTATCATGAAGTGGTTAAGAGCTTATAAACCACTTGGCAGATAAATGTTTAATGAATTCCAATTGAGATAAATCTCTGTTTACTTGGTTTGCAAGTTAGGGTTTTCTAAACTTGTGGGACAAGTAACTAAATGCTTTATTCCTAAGCAACCTATCTTATTGAGTGCTATAAATAGAGGATTAAAGAACGAAAACCACAAGCATCAAGCATACGTGAAGTTTCTCTGTGGAATTGATCGTAAACTCTTTGCACTTCGGTGTAAGCTTGTTGTCGTATAGTCATCCTCTATTAGATTGCAGTTCCTCTGTGGGATTTACCTAACGACTAAAAAGACTTCTCTTGAGAATTGGGAAGCACAGGTAGGCGATAACATACCTCTGTGGTTGTTATCAGATACCTGTAAGCTTGGTTACCTGATCACGTTCTTGTCTATTCTATAGTCCTTCTCTTCTGCAATAAGGCTATTCAAGAACTGATACGTTACATACAAGGTTGAAGGAAGCAACGCACGGCTGCACTTGGTGTTGTAAGACCTAGTTATCTCCAGTTGTATAAGTTTCTTAAGTGATTCTTTTTACAACTGAGGTAGAGACAAGTTGGGCATAGTTTACTCGGTTTATTTGTCAGCCCCCGCTTGTAAGTAGATTTCCGTATGACCTGGAGCAATCCGAAGGAAGTCATTTTACGTATGTTAAACTGAAGAGGACAGTTCGAAACATACATTCAGTAATTAAGGTTGCAAAGACGGTATTATTGACATAAACCTTTAACAACGGTTAAAGAAACTCCTAGGCTTGTAAAGGACGTCATCTAGGGGAATCAAGTGCGTGACGATATGTGGGGCATCTAAAGACGTAAGGAGTGTGACAGAAGCCAATTCGCTTGAGGGATGGAGTTTGTCTCTGCTACATCCCAGACCGAAGTCTTATAGTAGGCTAGTGTTTGTAGACAGTTAGTACTGTATGGTGTTCAATCTGGACGAGGTCCCGAGGTTTTTCTACAGGTCGTAGTTTCCTCTTTAAAAAAAATCTCTGGTGTCTTGCGTGCTTTACTTTCCGCATTATATTCTCTTATTATATAATTAAAGCAAACACAAGAAGTACGTTATTAATAACCGTCGAGTTGGTCCATAATCCATCCAGAGGATTTTCCAAGACTTGTCTTGAGTTGGACCAGTCACTTGTGATCCTACTCCAGTTATCAGATTTGGATATTGATTTTTGAGATCGTTCATATCTTACCATAAAACTCACGAGCCCAAACGAATAGTTGGTAGTATTTCGGTACCCCTGCTTTTTCAATTGGTATCAGAGCCGGTAAACACATTAAAGGCGTAATTGTCTGTGTTTATCGCGGCTTGGGAGTTATGGAACAAAGCATAAGAGCTTGTAACGTACCACCAAAGTTTGATGGCACAAATTACCTATGGTGGAAGACTGCAATGAGATCGTTTTTGCAAGCCCGGGATTTCAAACCCTGGGTCTATGCCGAAAAGGGATACACACCTCCAACTATCCTGGTAGAAGGTGAGTCTTTCCCCAAAGACATATATTGGCACATATAATGATGTGGAAAGTCAAGTTGTCAAGCAAAACTATGATGGGCTTAACGCTATCATTCATGCAGTAACACCTGAGCTTTTCTATCACGTGGCCACATGTGAAACCTCAAGAGGTTTGGAATAGATTAAGGACCATGTTCGAAGGGAATACAGCAGAAAAAGAAGCTAGGATTCGAAACCCCATGTATGACTGGGAAAACCTTCGAATACTTGAGGATGATACCTTTGAAGAATTTAACCACAAATTCTTTGAGATAGTGAATGCATGTCACACCTTAGGAAAAGTTATTCTGGAAAGGGACATTGTGTGTAAAATTCTGAGTTCATTACCCTCAAGGTACGAATCAAAGAAACATGCATGACATCTAAGAAGTTCACGGCTTAACTATAACAAGAAGTGACCTTGTTGTTATGCTATACATCTTCGATCATGAGTGAAAAGATCAAAAGAAATCTATCGCTTTTGCAGCTGTAAGCACTCTGTGAAAAAGCAGGGGTACTGAAATACAACCAACTTTTCGTTTGGGCTCGTGAGACTTATGGTCAGATCTGGACGATCTCAAAAATCAATATCCAGATCCGTTAACCTGAGTTTGGATCACAAGTATCAGTCCAACGCAAGACAGGGTCTTGGTAAATCCAATGGATGGATTGAGGACAACAATCAGGTTTATAATAACGTACTTCTTATGTTTGCTTTAATTATATAATCAGAAAATATAATGCGGAAAGTAAAGCACACAAGACACCGGAGATTTTTTTAACGAGGAAACTACGACTTGTAGAAAAACCTCGGGACCTCGTCCAGATTGAACACCGCACAGTACAAACTGTCTACAACACTAGCATACTATAAGACTTCGGTCTGGGATGTAGCAGAGACCAATTCCAATCCTCTAAGCGAACTGGCTACTGTCGCACTCCTTACGTCTCTAGATCCCCCAAATATCGTTACGCACTTGATTCCCCTAGCTGACGTCCTTTACAGGCCTAGGAGTTGCTTTAACCGCTGTTAAAGGCTTGTGTTAATAATTCCGGCTTTGCAACCTCAATTATCGACTGTATGTTTGAACTGTCCTCTATCAGTTTGACATACACAAAGTGACTTCCTTCGGATTTCTCCAGGTCATACAGAAATCTACTTACAGGCGGAGGCTGACAAGTAAACCGAGTAAACTATGCCCAACTTGTCTCTACCTCAGTTGTACACGAAGAATCACTTAAGAAACTTATACAACTGGAGCTAACTAGGTCTTACAACACCGAGTGCAGCCGTGCGTTGCTTCCTTTCAACCATGTATGTATCGTATCAGTTCTTGAATGGCCTTATATCAGAAGAGAAGGACCGTAGAATAGACAAGAACGTAATCAGGTTACCAAGGTTACAGGTTACTCCGATTTCAACCACTAAGGTCTCAATCTCCTACCTGTGCTTCCAAAATCTCAAGAGAAGTCTTTATAGTCGTTAGGTAAATCCCAAGAGGAACTGCTACCTAATAGAGGATGACTATACCACAACAAGCATTCACCGAAGTGAAAAGAGTTTACGATCAATTCCACAGAGAATCGTCACGTATGCTTGATGCTTGCGGTTTTCGTCCTTAGACGCCTCTATTTATAGCACTCAACAAGATAGGTTGCTTTGGAAAAAAACAACTAGTTACTTGTTCCATAAGTTTAGAAACCCTAACTTGCAAACCAAGAAACCTAGATTTATCTCAATTGGAAATCTGTTATCATTTATCTGCCAAGTGTTTTGTTAGCTCAAAAACACTTCAAGATTGATATCCAACAGACCAGAGATAATCTTTATCTTATTGACACATTGAGAACCGTTAGATGAACCACAAAATATATTTTCGTGATAACCAAGTCCAACTAAGAAATAAGGAGTCAGAGTTTAACCCGTGTGAAAATCCCAGAGAATATTCACTTTGGGCGGTTCCCAAACCGTCCATCTGAATCACGACCAAATGCATCAAATCTGAGGTTCACGTACTAGTACGCGTACAAATTAGAAGATCTGGAACTCAGGAAAAATTCCCAGGTCACTGTTCACCCTACGGTTCGGGAACCGTCGTTTTCCAGATT
>JAJJMA010160722.1:0-23423 GCA_023529015.1 Papaver nudicaule | reverse complement strand
ACATACCAACGCTAGTGGGTTTGACCGGACAATGCCCTAACAATATTCTTATACTTCTCTGAATGTTTATATACTCAGTAATAGCTCGGATAATTTGCTTTTTCCTCGTTGCCAAAGATCGAATTCTTCTACCACTATGATTTCCACATATATCGGTAAATTGTTGGAGGATCCTACTCCAAGAAACAACTGCCCCACATAAAACTGCCTCCTTTACATCTTCTCGGTTAATGACGAAGAGAAAGCTCGCATTAATGCAATGTCTTCTTCTGGTGTGTATAGAACCATTATTACCAAGGAAATGAAATATAAAATAGGAGGAAATAAACTAAAAGCTTTGGATAAAATGGAATGTGGAGACAAAATTTGGTGCTTCTTCGATATATTAATACTAACATATATATAGACATAAAGACTCACAAAAATACAATGAAGAAACTATAGCAAATGATAAAAAGTAAATCAGTAAACGATAAAAAAAAATCCAACACTATTCTAAACGATAAAAAGAAACTCCGTGTGTAATCACTTCAAATCCAACATCTGAAAAATTTGTCTCATATGGCAGGGTATTATCACTTCTATTCGGACATCGAAAAGTTATATTGTCTTTTCAGACATTTCGTGATCACTTCAATTAGTTGTGTTTAATTGTATCACCTAACAGTGTTTTCCATATGGCAATCGATTTAATAGTTTGTTTTTTTTTTTGGTATAAGAAAGTGGCCTCTTGTCGAAATTAAACCACCCCATTATCTTCTCACTTTCTCAATTCTTCTCAGTTTTGTTCTACGCATCCCTTTCAGAGTGATTGTGTTTTAATCTAAAAAAAAAATATCTTAATCATGGCTAGGTACACAGATGCGGAAATGAAACCATAATTAGGAGTTGGGCCTTTGTTTACTTACAAAGAGATGTTAGATTGCTCCGTGTAACTGCAACAATCATGTGGTCTCTTGTCATGGATAAGCTGAATAAGAACAATGGCAATGCTAATCACAGAACCGTAGAAGCAATTAAGAGGCGTGTTAGGTGTATCAAAAAAGCAGTAAGAGAGTACGTTTCCTTCCAGAGAGTTTTGTACTCGTGTGGTGTAGGGCGTCTCACAAGAGCCAATGTGTTAAGTGATTTACGTTTGCATGCACCAGTGTTGTTAAATGATAGTATTCTCACAGTTTCTTTAATACTTCCAAATATAAATGTCAGTGCTAGAGTGGATCTTTCATTGGGGTTTCCGTTGGTAATATTGTGAAAGATTTGAAGAATCCCTTGCCGGTATACAACTCTCCTTTGTTGAGTACCGATGTTACGATAAAACTCTATGGCAATATAAGATTGCGTTACAGCAGTATCTTCTTCGGCGGTAAAACTCCTCCTTGCCATATTGAATATTGGAACAAAGAAACAACTAAAATTATTGCAGAATTTTGAATTGAGTAAAGATGAGAGAATCAACTTAATTGAGAGTGATTGGTGTGAATTTTGGTTTGAGAGTAATTTCATTTTATAGCAAAAAAACACCAACGGATCTATACCAACGGATCTATTATTTGAAAATACAACCGTTGTAAATTTGACGAACGAGATTAATTAGACCGTTGTAATATAGAGGGTTCGGATGGAGTATGTGAGGGGTGTGACAAAAGAAGGTCACACACATTTTTATTTCTATAAGTGTAGACAAATCCAAGTTCCATCTTGCATAAAGATTAAATCTAAGTTACATCGGGCATCAAGATTAAATCTAAGTTACATCGAACTTCAAGATTAAATCTAAGTTACATCATGAAGAATCATAAAATTAGTCAATATGAACATAATGAAACCCGGGAACAGATCCTCTGAGTAGTTCATACACCTCATCGAAAAAAGGTCCACCATATTGCCTTTGGAATTGATGTTGGCCGTCTCGAGTCTACATAATCCAAAATAAATATAGTAAGTTATTAAATAACAAACTCAATGCTCACTTCAACTCACAATAATTTGCTTGAATAACTCACCAAGTCCGATCGTGTGAAGTGTTCCTGTTTTGACGATTAAGTGTAGCAACAACTGAGACGAACTGCCTGACCTCCATATTGATGGTCCTAAATCTAGCTCTCATTGATTTCCATTCTCTTCCGTTCGGATTTTGGGTACCTGCAGCAAAGGCATTAAGAATCCTTTCCCAGAAAACTGATTTCGTTTGAGATAAACCAAGAACACCATCCATAGCTATATTTATATAAGCATGTGTAAGAGCAACATCTTCTTCGACAGTGAAATTGAGCACCATATTCATGAAAAATGAAAGACTTTGAGTGAGTGAGAGATAGAGTGAAAAATCAATGAAAATGGTTTTGATTGGGATGAATTTTGAGCTGAGAAGGTTGGGTTGCTTTTATAGTGAAAATCCCCAACGACTCCAAGTTATTTGGTACCTCCATTAGCAACTTTGTGTTTTCGACCGTTGTTGGATGTTGGATGTGAAAAAAATGCATTTGTTAAGTGATGCATGAAATTAGTACGCGGAAAAAATACAAGCATTAAAAAAACCATCGTGCATAATGACTATGAAAAAGGGATATTGCATCTTTACAAAACTGACAATTGTTAAACTTAAAAATGGTACATGGTTACCATCAAGCTTTCAAGGCATTTTATATTTTTCAGCATCATAAACCGTGTCATTAAAAAAGAAATAATATATAATATATAAGTCTGTTAATTCGTGAATCATAACATGATATATGTCCTGATGGTGACATAAACTCATGAACTTTAATGGAAAATAAATTGAAATGAACAAACCCAGAAAAGCAAGCGGAGAATGCAGAAAAGCCACATCTTCGTCAGGCTTAATTAACTTCATCCTATCTTTTAATTTATCTGTATGAATCCGAAACTTGTCAATCTATGTTATATTTTAATTTATCTGTATTATTGACACTTGAGAATTCCACCTTCTCACTTCTCTCTATCTTTTCTGGTCTCTATGTTTTACAGCTCATTCAACATCTTATATTTTCCAATCTACTTCGATATGGCTAGATGGCTAACATCCAAAATTCATAAAAGCAACGACAGATATTTAATTGGTGAACATTTCATTAGACTAATCGGTTATGAAATACAAATCGCAGAAATCTATGAAACGCACACCATAGTACTGGATATATGATGTACTATAAGAAATTTATAATGTACTATAAGAAACTTAGGCAATTGTATTGAATATGTAATGCACTATAAGAAATTGAAAATGGTCATTTTTGTATACTAAATATGAAAAAAAACCTATGTTGGATCAGTACTGCAGCTCATTTCAGGATTCATAAGATCATCTGTGAGCTTTGTGGAATCATTGCGCACAACTCTCGTCTCTCCAAATCAGCACATCAAATGTGGTTCTTTATAAGCGGCATATATGTCCTGAACACCTGCAACATCAAATAGTAAAATTAGTTGACATCATAACAAATGAAATTATGAACGACAAGGGAAGAAAATGTTACCTTCCCCAAATGCTTCCCAAGCAACTCTGGATACGTAGAGCTTTGTTTTCTTTCTGCCTTGGCTAGATAGAGGCTTTTTCACAGTACTAAGCGATGCTGGAGGCGCCTCATCTACGCCACATATCGTAACGAGTGCCATAAGATCGTCGACGAAGGTTGTGATGTCTCTTACAAGGTAGTCTCTGGAGCGGGTGGAGATATCCACATTCCTCATCTATGACTTTCTTGCGCATCATAAGATTGTTGTATGTCTCGCAAATGCCGGACATCTAAATTCGATATACACATGATAGGAGAACAAAGAACGAATCTTGATTATCATCTAGAAAACAATGTATAGCGAATAACTCCATTTACATGTCAATAAACTATATCATCAGAGTACTGACTCGATCTTGATTCTTATTACTCCATAAAAAACATATAAAACTATAAAGAATTTAAAACCATCAAATTAATTCCATTAGCTGCTAGGTATTGAAAGAATCATATAAAAACATATTATATACTAATTCGATCTTGATAATTCAGTAACCAAACTATTACGATGAAAAATTATATCATTTATAATGGAGTAAAATTATAAACTATACCACTATAAACGTATCGATATTGATCTGTAGTTGATGGTGGAGAAACCAAATCTTTACACAAGATCTTAGAAGGAGAAATCTAGGTGATGAGAATGAGAAATTTTAAAAAGAAAGTTTTGAAGTGAAACTTCAGTTGACGTTGGTCTTCAGAGACAAGGAGAAATTATACAAAGAAAGTTTTGAAGTGAAATTTTAGTTGATTTCAGTTATGTTTTATACACAATTGTATATCACCCTTAAAGTCTAAGGATCCAACAGTATTCGATCCACAGGGAAAATTAAAGACAAATACATTGATTACACAAAGTGTTATCATCTAAAATACAATTCCAAGTTAATCCGAATGACAACATATCTTTGACATGTTTTCATTAACTTTCGTAGATTCTCAAAAAGATAAGAATGAAATTCTGGCTTTGTCAACAATAGAACATTGTCGCAAGGTTGGACATATTTGGCCTTGAGTGTCTAGAAATGAATTGAAACATCTAAGCTCATGTTACACTTAGCCCAATAAACGTTAAGTACAAAGTATGGTTCATCAAATAGTTGTTTCACAAATCACTAATACGAATATAAGTCATTTGCGCTTCAGGAGATCGATTTCAATACGAAGAAATCAATTTCTAGCACAAGCAATTTATCACTAAAGGTAGACATCAACTGCTAGGTATATAGATCATTTCCTTTAAAGTGAAATCAATGTCTTGGTATATGAAATCGATCCTTGTGAGAGAGATCAATTTCAACCTTTGGATATCGATTTCAATAAGTAAGATATTGATTCCTAGCTTTGGATATCAATCTCTCAAAGAGAAATCGATTGTTTGGCTAAGGAAATCAATGTCTAGCATTGGTAATCGATTCCTAGCATCAACAATTGATAATCATATACAAAGATCATTTCCTAGCATACGAAATCAATACCAATCTCTAGAAATCCATTTCTAGCATCAACGATCCAATCCCATATAAAGAGATCAACGTCCAGATGATGAGGAAATTGATTCATAGTACTTGGAATTCAATTCCAGTCATTGGTGATTGATTTCTAAGTTAAAAAACCAAATACTAGTCCATGTAATGGAACTCTAGTAATGGTCTTACAATACTCATTAATCAGAAGATCACAAGCAACATTGAGTGCAAATAACTCGGATAGAATTCTTGTTAATTGTAAAAGCACAAGCATTCAGAAAACCATGAAGTTTATACGAGGATAAGACTTCACATACCATTCACCAATTATGAACATATCATTCACATACGAGTACGTAAATAAAGTTCATCCATACAACTATTGATATAATACTTTCGAGAAACATTATATATGGTTTAATATAACACAATGGAGAATACTTGAAGTGTTAAGGTCATACAACTTCAATAGAAGTCATTTTATACGACACACAAATCATAAGTGATCAAGTCAGTTTACCATCATTCATTCAAGCATTAAGTTAATACTCCCTCCGTTCCAGTATAGATGCCATATTATGGTTTTGATATAGTCGCCTTATACTTGCTAAAACTGATGTTTTTCTACAAGTATTTTGAGAAAATCTTTGCATTTTAGTTTGGAAACGTAACATAGAAGATAAAATGCTAGGGTGTTGTTGAAAATTTTGTGGAAAAACATCAAATTTAGCGAGCTTATGGCGACTATATCAAAACCGAATTATGACATCTAAATTGGAACGGAGGTAGTATATCTTTCAGCTCAGAGCAGAAGATAAGTTGAAATCGTGTTGATCTAGTAACCATTTGTACATCCTAAGTCTAAACTAACGAAGTCTGACTTTAGTAAAGGCATTCAAGTGAACGTATTTTTATCAGTAAATTAGACAACCAAGCTTGACTTATCAACGCTTAGTGAGGTCAACCGAGCATTGCTCTAACACAAGCTTCGTTTATTAAAAAAAAATCTCTAATTACAATCTTCTTCTGTTGGAGTAAGACTTGAATGATAGAGTAATAACAGGAAATATCCTCGATGATGGTCCACAAGATGATCATTCGCTTTATTAATCACTTAATATCTTCTAAGGTCGTTAGTCAAGCTCCACAAATATGTCTATTGCAATTAAATCTTTGACTAAATTCTCAATCTTCCGGCTTAAGCTAAAAAGTAACTACTTAAGTGGCCAAAACCCTACAAGTAACCAAAAATGATATAGTATTTCAAATGTTGCGTAACATAATATCGATGAAAATTCCATCTTGCTCCGCAAAGTTGCAGGAATACCACTATGTCAGGCCATTTTGCTTGTTTACTTGGTCCACAATGGACCAAACCAAGCAAAACCCATCTTTTACAGTGCCCATAGGAACCGACTTTAATCTCTCTAGGGTTTAATAAGGGATTTCTCCGCATTTGAAAACCTCAACGACTCTGTCTGCTTTTTCTTCTTCAACAATGGCAGAGGCGAGAGCAACAACCACAACAATTCTTAATATTTTTCATGATCTCTGACATTAGAAAAAAACGATACATTTACGATATGTAGGTTTCCATTGCCACCCTGCATAACCGGCTGTAACGCTTTCAAACGCATAATTCCAAAAGCATAAGTCAATCTCAAAAATAAAAACCAATTAATACCAATTTATTTAATAAAAATTAATTTTTTTACCTTCTAAAAGTCATTCTAAAATTGTGTTTGTTCTATTTTTTTGTTTTCCGTACCAGAAAGCT
Source organism: Papaver nudicaule (assembly GCA_023529015.1). NCBI lineage: Eukaryota > Viridiplantae > Streptophyta > Magnoliopsida > Ranunculales > Papaveraceae > Papaver > Papaver nudicaule. Next base: position 16,638 of record JAJJMA010160722.1, on the reverse strand, counting down.
ACTTTGACATAAATCCATTTCTATTTTTAACTAATTTCTAATTTTTCGACTTAATTGGACGACCGAAGGGAGTCCTCTATGGGATGACTGACTGTATGATTTGTCCGTCACAGAAAATGTCCCAAAGAAAAACAATTGGACATAATCACAGAAATTAATCATATAGATCGATTAAATACGATCTAAAAAACAGATTAACAGTTCAAAAATCTTTGAAATAAGCCCTAGATTGATCATAAGATTTGGATCAGATTCGGAGCTCTGTTTTGAAAACCAGAGTTCTTCATCGAAGAAGAAGTCACGGGTAACAGAAACGGGTCGGATAATTTTACATCAGCCCAACAAAAGCGCCCCCATTGATTCAACTCATTGACTTTAGCTCGGCTACTGAGTTAACTGAGTCACACGACTCACACCTCCTTTCTCTTCTTAAATCTATGGATCCGAAGTCTGAACCCTTTGATCATCAATATCTTTCAACGATTTTCTTTTTTGAGTATGTTGTGACAAAATTCATACCTTCTTCATTCTTATGATACTCAAAGTTCACTAACGCTTCATGATAATCAAAGAATTGGGAAATTTCCGATCTTATGATCAGTCGTTCTAATTTCATTCAAAAGAGCTGAATTTTTTTTATCTGAAATTCAAAAAAATAAAATCGAAATCCACAGTAATTGAAAACCCAACTGCAGATAAAACCCAAAACTTTTTACAAATCAAATTAAAAATCACCATTAAATGGTTCTGGAATCACCATTAATTGTTTCACAGAACTCACTTGAATTATTCCCAAAGCCAAAAATAAATAAAGTTGACATAGCAAGAAAGATAAAATCAAGTTTACTCTCTTCAATTATCCCTGATTGAAACTAAGTGAACAAAAAAAATCAATAGACTTGATTTGAAGGCTCAGATAAATCATGGTGAATAGTTTATATGCAACCGATTTAAGTGGTGCATGACTCATATATCTTCATAGCCTCTAAATCTACTTCTCTAATTCGACTACAGAAACAAATCATGAAAAATCACAACAGAACGATTCAACAACTATAAAGAAGTTTAAGTTGATGGAAAAGTAGAACACTGGTTTAGCAAACCAAAATTGTTCTGGTTAAAAAAATTAGGTCAGTTAGTTTACCAATATGCCCTCTCTTTTTAAGAAACATATTGGACGCATGTTAACCATGCAATAATTGCATTCACGATATAACAAAGTTGGTTCGTGAAAACAGCCCAAGGATTCTAAAGCTTCCAAACGTTCTCCTCTTTGACAATTAAAAAACAAAAAGGGTAGAAGGTATGAACGATTAATTATTTGTTATAGTTTGTAGCAAAGTGCAAAACCAACATCAACCTGATGTATTAAGGTTTTAAAATTTCAAATGGCTCTGCTGGGAAAATATAAGCTTTATATCTCAAAATATGTACTGTCTTGGGAATCCTTTTGGAGTAATTTTTGTGATGTATTATAGTGGGTCAAAGGGTTAGGATGTCATGCTGTTAACCAACAAGATTTTAATTTGGCAAGGGGTTGATCGTTTTTGTCCTCAATACTATTGGCCGAAAAACAATCGGAATTGAAGTCTTCTTCTCTTCGGTCGGCCCCCCCCACCGTGCAAGCGGTAAAAAAATAAAAAAAAAAAATAAAAAAAATATAAGAAGTAACTACTTATATAGTAGCAAGCCAAACACACCTTATAACTAAAAACGATACAGTGTTTCGAGTGTCGCATAACAAAATATCCAACCCTCTTCGATTCTCCCTCTGGCTAGGGTTTTAAAAAGAGGGATTTCTCCGCATTTCATTTTCAAAACCCCAACGGCTCTGTCTGTCTGCTTCTTCTTCTTCTTCAACAATGGCAGAGGCGGAGCAACAACATCTGTTACTATCTTCCATGATCTCCGACATAAAAAACTACACCGGAGACGATCCACTCCGTCCATGGCTCAGAGGAATCCGAAGAATGAAACAATCATTACCACCTCAAATTTACAACCAGAAACTCCCTAGATTCTTACAGAAATGTGTTCAGACTTTCCAGAACGACCGTCTTTATCGAAACGATACTCGGTATATCCAGATTTGGATTCAACTGGTAGTAATTCAACCAAATAGTTTTTTGTTTTTTTTTCCAAATTTGTTTCGGTTTTGATTCGGGTTTTTGTGTGTGTGTTAGATGGATCTGGTGGAAGATCCGCATGGGTTACTGAGGAAAATGGAGATGAATAAAATTGGGGCAAAAAAAGCTTTGTTCTATCAAGCGTATGCTTTGTATTATGAAAGGAGGAAGAAATATGATGAGGCTGAGAAGATGTATCATTTGGGTGTTAACAAGTAAGTTTAGTACCTCCCTTTATCATTTTCTATATGTGTGATTTGAGTATTAGGTCGAATCGATTTAGGGATTGTTAATTTCAGAAATGTTTCTTGAATGTATGATAATGAATTTGGGATTTCAGTAGTGGGAGGAAAGTTAGGTGAAATTAGTATCCAGTAAGTGTACAACTGTTGAGTAACCTAGAAGTGTGAGGCTCGATTCGCAAGCATTAGAGTCGGCCACTTGCATTGGGATGGTTCTACCAAGTGAGCATGGATGTCCTGTTGACTCAATTTTTAAGTTGATTTGGCATTCAAGTGCTAATTGTAGGAATGCTGCTTAGTATGGAGAATGAATAAGGGATTTATGTTGGTTACGCGCTTTATGGTTGTACCTAGAGGTGTGAGATTTGATACCCAAGCTTTGGGGTTGGGATTGAATCCCACTTGCATTAAGGTTATCTAGATTGCTTAATCGTAGGAATGTTGCTCCAGCTGAAAGTTAGTTTGTGGTTGTACCTAGAGGTGTGGGATTGGATACCCAAGCTTTGAGGTTGGGATCGAATCCCACTGGCATCGGGGTAGTTCTACCAACTGAGCATGCATGTCTCGTTGACTCAAATTCAAGGTTATCTAGATTGCTTATCGTAGGAATGTTGCTTTAATAATGAGCATGAATTAGGGAATTAATGGTGGCAAAGTTGTTAAGAAATATGATATACTACATTTCTATAGTTGTATCGTAGATTTGATGCTTTAATGGCTTAATGATTCATTAGAGGTTCTTGTATTTATGGGGTCAACGATAAGAATTTGCGAAGAACGTTCCTCCACCAGAATCCCATTCAAAACCAATACCAGAATCTTATACTTTCAAACAATAATGATAAGAATTTGTGGGTTCTAGATGGAGTATTGGTTTTGTATAGGATTGTGCTGGAGGAACGTTCTTCACTCATACAGAGGAAACATTGTGATATTTCCACTCATTATGATTGCAGTTGAGGATAGCAAACTAGAGAAGTTGTTGCATATACTGAAAATTTTATAGTTTATGTGAGCTTTGAGTTCTCTTGAAGCCCTTTTTGTGTGAAGGTTGAAATGTGATGGTCTATACTACTGTCTGTCACAGTCTTGCACAACCTGTTGAACAATTGAAGAAAACGTACTTTGAGTTCCTTGAACGTATGGCACAACGGAAGAAAAAGAAAGCTCAGGTATTTGTGTTGTTTTATCTTGTTTATCAGTTGGTTTTTGTTTGTGTGGTTCTTTGGTTACCTGACTAAGAACTTGTTGAACTTCAGCGGAATGACTTAAAAGCAGGCAATATGTGTAAGAGCATTTTGCGCCCTCCCAAGAAGGTTGGGGAATCTAGAGAAGGCATTTGCAATGGTGATTCTTCTAGACGCCAGGAAGTCTTGGGAGCTACAAAATCTAGAAGTTTCTTAAAGCCATTAGCGTGTAGTGATAAGAACTCAAGTAAAGAGAGCTCATTTTGCAGTGATGAGACGGTTGTGGGGAAGTTTGTAGGTACTGCCATTGTTGGCAAATGTGAAGCAGAAGATGCCTGTCATCATGGTTTAGTGGATCCCACCATTAACTTGAAGGAGGCCATGAATGCAATAAACAGCATGTTTCGAGAACCAATAGATATAGAACCAGTTCGCAGGAGGAAACTGAATAAAGGCCCGACCAAGGTGGAAGAGAAAATGGCTAGTGGATTTGAGGTATTTGTCGATGAAGGCTCGGATGATGGGGAGAAATATTCTGGTCAGAACAAAGAAAATGGTGATGTACCACATATTGCAGTTGCTTCCAATCCTGTAAAAGAAGCAAGGCTGAATAAGATTGAAACACGAAAACCTCTACAGGAGACCTTCCAAATATTTGTTGATGATGAGGAAGGTAGTGGAAGTAGTGAAGGAAATGGTGGTGGTTTCGTATTCCTAACTCCCACGGATGACTCTGATGAAGAAGTTGCAGAGAGTGCACCACGCTTTGAAGTTGCAGAGACTGCACCACGCTTGCTACGGAGAGAGGACACAGTTGTTGGTCGGTTTGTTGGTTCTACTATTTTAGATGATCATGTGGAGGTGGAGAATGCTTGCCACCATGGATTGGTAGAACCCACAGTCAATATGAAGGAAGCTATGGACGACATAAATGGTATGTTTGGGAAGCCATTAGATTTTGGGAGGGCAACTAGACCAAAGAAGCTGAGGAACTTACCAAATAAGAAAAAGGATTATGGTGGGTTTTCCATACTGCCTGATGACAACATGGAACAGCAGCAACAAGCTCAGCTGAAGAAGCAAGGAAAGTTACCAGATATGAAAATGGACTGCGGTGGATTTTCCATACTGCCTGATGATGATTTGGAACATCAACAACAACCACAAGAGAAGAAGCAAGTGAAGTTACCAAATAACAAAATGGATTTTGGTGCGTTTTCCATACTTCCTGATGACGATATGGAACAGCAACCACAACTACAACTGAAGAAACAAGAGAAGTTACCAAATAAAATTCTTCCTGATGACGATGTGGTTACCAAACAACCACAACCAGCTTCATCATGTGCGCCCAGATCTGACAGTGAGTATGATTTACATGAGCCAACTGTATTTACAAAGCAAGCCTTGGATGATATAAATGAGATGTTTGGGAAGCCATTGTGGTAGTGGATCAATAAGCAGAGTCTACCTTTGCGCGAAGAATTTGTTTGATCTAAGAACTGTAACAGTAGTGGTTGTAGATCATTTCGATCTCTTCATTCTGAAGATTTTTAGCATTGATCTGTGTTGTCTTACTCTCTAATAATTAGACTGGGTAAATGTCAACCAGATGAATAGTCAAACTGCTGCCTGCATTATGTTCTTGTGCTTTTCCGCGTTTTGAAGTAGTGGAGTGGATGTCTGTAGTCTGTACATAAGTCAGGTATGAGGAATTTTTCTTTTTCGTTTTTTACACTTGAAATCAGGTATGAGATTTTACTGCATTATGAGACTTTTCTGTGACAAGTTCCTATGAGTATGTATTTCCTTGTGAGTTTTTGAGTCTGGGGTGGGAAAGGATTGTCTACTGCTTTCATTTATGCAAAATTATCCAAATATTTTTGAAATTGTATAGTAAGTGTATGAAGGATACTGGTATTACAGTGATAGTATATGGGTTACATGAAAGACTGATTCATTCATCAGGTCAGAATCACTCGATTCAACAGAAAAACTCAAATGAAAGTATAAAAACGAAAAAGATCAAACGAAAAGAAATTCACATAAAAGGATTACAATCAGTAGCACTGCTCAGGGCGGAAAGCTAATGGTCCGGCAGCATACACAACAGCTTCATAATGAGTTCCAAACAGCCTCTTGTTTTCGTAACGAAGAGGAGATCCATTGATTCCGTAATTGATATTAGTGAGTTTGTTGCAGTGAGAAAGAGGAGAAGAAACAAGATGAACTCCACATGAATGAAGAGGATGATCTAAGATGTAATGATCCATCTTGAAACCCTCAAGCTCAGCATAGAAGTACCCATTCACGTCGGTATTGTAAGTCTTGCAGAAGCTTACACGACCTTTATGGTCTTTACAAACAACACTTACTTTTGCATATTCGATAGCCTTAGCTCCTGTCAAAGACCATGTTCCAGCTGATTTGCAGGCTTGGCAGTAAACAACACCTTCCACAACTACAGAAATCTTCTTGTCTTCGTCGTCATCTTCATCATCATATGTGGGTGTTGTAGCAACCTCCACTTCGCGTTTATGGTATTCCGGTTTCCCGACTTTCATCTTTGGTGTTGTTTCTGGTTTCTTGTATAAAGGTGAAGCATTTGCAAAGGCAAAAGCCAAAGATAACAACAGAAGGAATGAGAGAACTGAGAAGAGCTTTTGACTTGCCATGTCTTTGAAGAATAGAGAGAGCTATGAGATGAAGAATTTGATGTAAAGAGAATGCTTCTGAGTACATATTTATAGCATTGAGTTAGGATGAACAATAAGGAGTGGTGAGCAAACGTGAAGGCCACCTTCATTTTTGTCAGAGTAAAATATTTGCTTGACTTTTTATTTTCCTTTCCTTTATAAGTTGATTCTATTCAATACGTGAAGGCCATTATTGTGAGGTGTTACTAGAGAAACTGGCTAAACAAAGGTTTGAAGGCTTACTGGGTGTCAGTCAGAATCTGACTCGGCTCGAGGAGGTCAACTGTTCTTTTCTTTTCTTTTTTGAGTCAAATCTGACTCGGCCACTAATTCAGACCTCAGTTATTAAAACATCACTGACTCGGAAAAATGATACAAATATCCAACTAAATTGAATCTGTTGAGTCAGATCTGACTCAAAAAACAAACATATAGAATCAGACTCAGTTGAGTCAGTTGAATCGAGTCAGACCCAATCAAGTCAGAACCAGTCGAGTCAGATCCATTAAAAAAAACATGATGTCTAAGAGTCGGTTGTTAAAGAAGTCAGATCAAATGTCAGGGCTTCGAGCCTCGTTCGCACCACCTTCGGAGAAGACACTACCCTCCCTGAATCAAACTGGCTCCGAATTCGAGCAGAAACTTGAAAAGTGCAGAACTAAACTTGAAAAGTGCAGAACTGTAATGTTGTAGAAAGGGAAAAGTCGTAGAATGCCCCAAAATGGACTACCATTGTTGAGTTTTGACCCACCCCCTAAAAATTCATCCCAAATGCCCCAAAATTCACTATTCATCATCCAAATGCCCCAAAAATCATCCAAATTCATCCAAAAAAAACCGGATTTTTGGGGCATTTGGATGATGAATAGTGAATTTTGGGGCATTTGGGATGAATTTTTAGGGGGTGGGTCAAAACTCAACAATGGTAGTCCATTTTGGGGCATTCTACGACTTTTCCCTTGTAGAAAATTAGAAGACACGAGCACAGGAAAAGGAAACATGTTTATTACCTTCACAGTTGTATTCTCAGTGTAATGAATTTTCACGTCAAACTTCCAAAAAACAAACCAAACTTAGTTACACGGAATTTTTACGGTCGCAGTTCTAATTCCTATACAAATAACATATCACTCAAATGGAAGGCACAAGCTGTACCAATCCACGGACAATAGTCCTTATGATGCTCAGACAAAATATAAATAGAAAGTAGAAGAAGTATCTTACAGTCACAGGCGCTATACATCTTGTTAGGTTGCCTCCGTAGAAATGATCTCCAGCTCTGCCCACCAAAGAGGAGATAGTTTAGGTGTTGCACCATCTGGAGTCATTGCTGTAATCTCTCTCAGTTGAGCTGTGACGTCTTTTATTGTCGGTCTTTCTTTTGGATCAGGATTGATGCAAGATCTAATCACTTCACATAGTTTCTCAAGTTTTTCCTCATGAAAATGTTTCAAAGTAGAATCCACCATGTCTTTGACAGGTCGAGTCTTCCTCAAGTAATCTGATGCCCATTCTAAAAGCTGGCCATCGTTGACAGAGTAAGGTAATCCACCAGTTATCATCTCCAGCAATATAATTCCAAAACTGTAAATGTTGCTCTCAGGATCCACTGATGGTGTGAGCGAGCTCTCTCTCTCAGATGATCCCATCTTAACAGCAGTTGCCTCACTCCAAAAACCCAAGTCAGATATCTTTGCAGCATAATCTTCAGTTAGATAGATAGAGGTGGACTGTAAGTTCTTTACTATTACAGGTGGTGACAGCTGATGCATGTACTCGAGACAATACGCAATACCCATTGCAATCCTCAACCTTACTCCCCAGTCCAAGTGTTCTGCTTCTTTTACTGCAGGAATTCACAATGACTCCAAATAATCAGATGCAGCACTAGAATTGTCCATGCGTACTTTATAACAGAAGACCAGTAAATTTGTAATTTCTTTATAAACGCAGTCAACTACTAAGAAACTACCAGGTCAGGTCATGTTATGTAGAGCAAGACTCGAATACTCACTGTGCAGATGCTCAAAGAGCGTTCCGTTAGGAGCATACTCAAACACCATCATCCTAGTGAAAGGCTCTTCTTCCTCGCAAAATCCGAGAAGGTTTACAAAATTTTTGTGGTTAACTTTTGATAATACGTCAATCTGAAACAAAAATATAAGGCAATGGGGTTAGGGGAATTTCAGACTAAATAGCAGAGTACATCGAAATCTGTAATTTTATCTCCAAAATACCTTCTTTCTGAATTGCCCTTCAAAATGTTTTGACCATTCTTTGGCAGATGTCACTGTGGTAGACGTCACTGCTATTTCAACTCCACTCGACAAGGTTCCTTTATACATTGTTCCATCAGATGAAGAGCCTACTATATTACTGAAATCCTCACAAGCTGTTTCGAGCTCTGATCTCTTGAGCTTTGGTACACCTGAAACGCATTCTCCTAATCATAAGCATACATACAGTAAACAAATCATTATATGAATTCACATTTCAGAATAAAAATTGAGGAGAAATAACCTGTTACAAATGCTTTCTGAAGTTGGCCACTTAGCCCTGTGACCCAGGGTTTGACACTGACCACTTTCTTGCTTCGACAGAGGAAAAACACAATGGCAGCAACGGAAAGGAATGAAGCCCCTACAGCTACAGATATTGGCCAGTGATATGCGTTTTTAGAATGGTCACCTTTTGAGGGGATTCCTGGAGACGAAGGTATTTTGGGATATATAGGTGGCAGAGCGGCAAGAAAAGTCGAATGGTCTATTGGAGGAAAGAAAGAACGAATATGTGCTGATGGTGCTGGTGCTGGTGATGGTGAGGGCGCTGGAGGCTGGGAAGTTGGAGATAAGTCTGGTGATACTGACAAGTCGGTACGTTTTCCTGATATACGTTTCAAAGCCTCGGTAGCTGGGGAATGAAGGGCGCTGTTCACTGCCTGAGTCAGGCTTCTGCGGGCTACTTCTCCAGCTCGGGCAATGCTCCTAGTAGATACAATAGCATGTCAGGAAGCCAACCTGGGGAACGGTATATACTAGACAAACTCTGTTAATCGTTCCACACAACTTCAGTATCATATCCCATATTTTAGAGTCTAACATGCTTCATAAATTGAGACCCCTCAAATCTTTTCTAGCTAAAACTCTATTACCGTTCATTTAATTTTATATTCCAAGTTATCTGATAGATCTCTGCGCCAAATCTCCAAGACAAGGCCCACTTTAATTTATCTTACCATGTAATGGCTCTTCCAATGGAATAAGATCCTTGCCACAAGCTTGACTGCTGGTTTCCCTCTACCCTGCCTAGGTTCTTATTGTTGTCGACCAGACTGCAATTACAATCAAATGGGTCAGAATTAACATTAATACTTCAAAGCGATGGAAGGCATTATAAAACATTAGATCCAACAGCTTATGCTTACAGGATGACAAGGGACAGATTATCGCCAAGGTTGGATGGAAGACGTCCACTAAAATTATTGCATCCCAGGTCCAAAACCTTCAATTCCTTCAGTTCTCCAATCTCCATAGGGATTATTCCAGAAAATGAGTTGTTGCGCAAAATTCTGCAAGGAAGAGCTCCGTTAAACGCCCCATTGCATACTTCGATTGAATCGATTCACATAATTACAAAAAATAAAAAAACTGGCCAGTGCTGAATCTGCTGATAGACGCTTACATCGACTTCATGTACACAAGATCACAAATTTCAGGAGCCAGTGTTCCTTCCAGCAAAAGATCCTTCAAATCCCTGCAAGTAGCAGCAATTGTATATCGTTAATTCATATTTACTCCTCAAATTTCAACTAAATTTTCTCATTCACAAGTCGAAGCTCAATTCATAAGACTTTCCCTCGACATGTACCCCCATTGAATTCCTAACCTCTCCCTAACAGTATTACAGTTGAGTTTCTAGACTGAGATCTCTGTCGGCAAGGGCGTCTAAACAGTAGATCTACTACTGAATTACTCCACAAAATTTTTACCATCCAATTACTAGAAATTCACACTCAACAATTTCCCAAAATCATTTCATTTCTTCAACAAGTCAATTTCAAGTTCAATTCAAACAATTCACAATCAATTCAAGAACAGCAACAACAAAAAACTCAATCAAAAGAAATTCACTTACAAGCTTATAACTTTGCCATGATTAGAACACTTGACACCAAACCAAGCACAAGGATTCTCTACACCATCACTAAACTTCCAATCCAACAACACACCAAATGGGTCTCTACCAACTCTCTCCCTAAACCTTAATAGTGATATACCTGCATGTGTACAACAACCAAATTAACCAATCTTCAAACACTCAAAACCCACTTCACAAGTAATCAAAAAATCCACAAAATCAAAGAACTATACAGTACCTTCATCATTGAGACAGAAACAAGAATCAACACAAGAAACCACCAACATAACCAGAACTAAATTAATAAGTCTCTTCCTCCTCCACCTCCAAAAGACTTGTAGTACTTGTTCTTCCATTTCAGAACTCCTCTGTTTTGAGATATTATTATCAAGACCATAAATTTATTAGCTAGAAATGATTGTAGGATGTAAAATGAAAACCCCTTTATCTAGTTTTGCCAAGTAGTAGAAGAAGATAAAGTGAAGAAAAGTAAGTTTACCTGTAACTTCACCATGGGTGGTACAAACCAACAAACTTATTGAAAGACGCGTTTCTTGTGTAAGTTTTTTAATTTTTGACTGAATAAAATAAGAACACTGGAATCGAAGAGATAGTTTAGATAGAATCTAGTCTTTCTTTCTCTTTAATGGGGTAGATTTGGTCGTCTTCTTCTTCTTCTTCACTGTTAATTCATGTTTATCCTATCATTAACTGTTTGACCTGTCTGTCTTTAATTATTGTGCGATTTTTCTCTTTTAATGTTTTGGGAAATTTATATATGGACAGATGGATGGGTGGATAAAGCTACACCAAGTGACTTTTACTATCATGTGTCCTGAAACATGATAGTAAAAGTCAACAGGTTAGCTCAGTCGACTAGAAACATGACTCTCATATTTGTTAGTAAACGGAATATCCGCTCTGGAGCCATGGACATCACTGTTACATGGACATTGTTTTTAAGGGGAGTTTCCAATTTAGTGTTGAGGATTATCATTTCTTAATTATATAAACTCCAACTCAAAATTCCAAACATCCAGCGAACCTCGTATTTTCACAAAATTTCATCTAATATCAAAAAAGTCATTACCTATTATGATGGACTGTAATTTGCAAAATAATGAAGAAGCTGATATTTTGAGTCCCTCCATTTGAGAGATGCCAAGACAATGAAAAAGAAACAAACGCCTTCCTAGCCAACCCTATCCCAATATTTTGAGTCACTCCATTTACAAATTTTGGTGAAATTCATGAATTTGACAAGTTACACTCTACCCTCTTTTTGAGGTTGAAAGTTGAAACAAACAAAAGCACTACAACTACCTTTTATCTATCTTGCTTTTGTTTTTAGGTAACAAGTCCACCTATTCTGGTTTGTTGGTTCTTGTTTCAATTCTTAATCCAAATTGGTAAAACAGTGAGCTAGAGTTCTACTACAACAAGGCCAAATTGAAAAGGATTGATAGTCACCTTCATCTTTTTTTTCTATGTTATTATCTTTTGTATAAAAATCATAGCCATGCATTGAGTATTATCCATAATTGTGATTATTTTTTTTTGAAATACCCATAATTGTGAAATAAAACAATGAGTCCAAATATTTCTTCATTGTACTTCTTTTGTCAAAATTAATAAGGGTGTATTCAATTAGGAGTTATATGGATAATAATGCATTTTGATTTGATGGAATCCGGAGGATTAATGTAAAATCCTGAAAGAGTCTTGCGAAATATAATAGATTAAAATAGAATTTAAAATTAAACTTTTTCATGGAAAAGTAACAAATAATAAAGATTTCTAAAAATAAAAATGATTCTAAAAGATACGAATAACTACTATACTAGAGTATAATCCACGTCGTAATGGCACAACATTGGTGTAAAAATTGTTCACGAACCGGTTCGTGAACCGCCGTCGCTCAGATTAGGGGTTAACTGGATCCGTTGGAAGTTCTGGCTGGGAAAGTACCTAGGCATGTTATTACGCCCTCAGTTATAATCCACTGGACTCTGCTCTAGAGTACTCCTTTAGATTCATCCAGTTTCCTACATGTGATTTGCAAGCAAACCATTGCATTGGAAAGTGTATCGAATCTATCTCACGCATCTTGTAACCTTAGTATTGTGGGAACAAATACTAACATAACACATGGTTATGTAGACAAGAATACAAAATTTCAATCGCTATATCTCTACTAAAGTAGCCAACTATTTCGAAATATAGAAAGTAGAATAGAAGAATTTTCATAAAAGTCATAACTCATACTAACCTTTTGTCGATGAAGAATATTTGATGTCTTCTTTATATTCACGGTATTCGTCTTCAAGGTCTCTACCTATATTCCAATTCCGAAATCCAAACTCTAGTAGGCTAAATCAAGAATTGTGTTTTGACACCTAAAACTTACATACCAATGCTAGTGGGTTTGACCGTACAATGCCCTAACAGTTTCCCCTGCTGGTAAATAGGAAGGATCTCATGACATGGTTAAAATGACACTATCTTGACATTATAGCATTCAAATGACAATAGTGTTTGGGTCGTAAATTTTGGTATGGTAGAGGGTCTGCGTCGCATGTTTGTCCAATTTTGAGTATGGGTCGTTGACTGTTAGTCAATTCGGTCAACTAAGCAAACCGTTACCGATTAGAATTGAAAGTTAGATTATTTCCGGTTTGAGATGTGTTCGGTGACCATTACATATTTTGCTTGAGCGGTGCTATACGAAGTTGTATTCTAGGGTTTCATTCCCGAAAACCTTAAGAAAAACAAGTAATCGATGGTTGGAGGATTGTTTGATAGCTTGAGAAATAATTCCAACTGAAGGTAACTAAGAGTGGTGAGGAATGAATCTAGAGAAAATGGAAGCTAGTGAAGCAGCATATAAAGAAGTCGTATCTAAGGATTCTGAAGATGAAAATGAAGCTGAAGGGCATACTGAAAGTGGTATTTGGACTTCAAAGGGTTCTGACTCGACCACACCAGTAAGAGAAAAGTCCAATATCAACAAGAATACATCTGCAACTGAAGGCTTGTTTGATACCGCCGAAAACATTACTTTAGTGGATAACAAGAGGAGTCTTCGAGAGCTGGCAGATATATGAAGCTTAGGTTTGTAAGGAAATCGAACTCTAAGGAAGTCATTGAGACATTTAGGGGATGTTTATATGCCTGAAAAACAACCAAGAATGTGTTTGTTGTCGCTAATTCTATGGTTGTATGACCGGGATGAGGATTGATGATTTGTGGTTGGTTTCCCAACTAGCAATCGCAGGGAAGGACACCATACAAAAGGGGGTTAGAAATTAATAACAAAAATACTTCTTCACCGCAAATTTGATGCCTAAAAATTGTTTGTAAAATTTCCCAAAAGAGTATATCTAACCTAACTTATTTCCCAACAGTTTGATTACTCGACCTAGTTGACTAACGGGTCAAAGACCCAAACACTAAATCGGACAAACATGCGACCAAACCCTCTATTATTCCAAAATTCACGACCCAAATGCTAAATAACTCAACTTTTTAATAACTTGTTCTTCTTACATAGATCAGTGTTTCTACTAAAAGTGAGCACATTCCGAAACGTACAACACCGATATCTACTAAAACAGTTATTTGGTTAATTTTCAAAACGGCAAAAATGGGTGTTATGTTTTTCGTAATGTGCTCATTTTTTGTGGGACTATAGAGCTAAAACATTAGTACCTATTTTAACAATGATAAAAATCTAATAGGAATTGGTTTGATTCTTTTTGATTGCACAGGAAAAGCAAGGGGAGCAAGAGGATGTGCCTTCCCTATCTCTCCACATCTGATCTGTGATGAAGAAGGAGCAAAAGATGCATTCAATTGGGCGATGGATACTGATCTCAAAAGGATAGACTTTGAAGGAAGCTCTCAGAAAACTCTCCAATCTCTCATTCAAATGATAGCTCAAGCTAAAGAAGATAACTTTACCCGAAGAACCAAAAGCATCATTAGCAGCAGTAAGATTAACAGTTTCGAAGTTGGATCTATTAACATTTTGGATGATCTTTCGAACATACTATCAACTTAATTATCCTTCCTCTGCTCCGAGAACAACATTAATCAAGATTGGAGGAGGATTAGTTAGTAATTTATTTTCTGTTGTAAAAAAAAATTAAAATCCACATTTAATTCTTGTCTGTAAGAACACCATTTTAGCTCCAGATTAGAGCATTCAGTCTTTCGCCCTGATTCTATAGCTACGGCTGAGTCGGGTGCTGCTTCTAGTCTGATTCCAACGACTTCCGGTCTGAACCGACTTACGGGTATGGACATGGATCGGGTTTGTGCCCGTTTGGATACCAACTAATGCAAGTTTGTTTCACCTTTTCTTTAAAAAAAGAAGAAAAAAAAACTTCAAATTCATTGCTATTTGGGTGGTAAAAAAATGCAATAAAATGTCCAAAATAGTGTCATGTTGATCATTTCATGGTACACCCTTAAGGCTTAGTCTTATGGTGTGTCCACGTCAGACAGCAGGGTAGAAACGTTCTTATGGTTTGGAGAGATTGGACGTCAAGACGCTGAACCATTCAACGCTGAGCGCTGAACCATTCAGCGCTGAGAAATCTCAGCATTAGATCAAAGTATGACAATTAATTCAACAGATAAGAATATAACGCTGAATCATTCAAAGTTTTTTCACTTTTTCAGCGCTGAATGGTTCAGTGTTTTCTCATTTTTTCAGCGCTGAATGGTTCAACGCTTCAATCTTACTACTACTTCAGCTACTAGCATCTGCTAGGAGAGAGAAGTAGTAGAGGTGGAAAAGATCGCTTTTGGTGGAAGTAGTAGCCAATCTTGACCCATAAGAGCATCTCCAACAGTGGGTCGAAATATTCATACGTGGAGGTCTTATTTAGACCTTTATTTTGAAGGTTCTATGTGAATTAACCTTAAAACCAGTAAAGTCTCTCCAATAGTGTATGTTTTAACCTTTGAGATATTTTATGTGGATATGATCTAAACCGTTTAACTCAATTCAAGATAATTATTAAAGGAAAATAAATAAAATGGAGGGTCTTCCCGAAGGTCTAGTTAAGACTTTCTCTAACACCTTTTTAAGTACATGTCATGACTCCTACATTCTATGATCCACTATTGGAGATTCATTTTCAAAAATATTGGGTCTTAGATCTTACATGGCAATAAAAATTAAGACTTCCACCCACTATTGGAGATGCTCTAAGACTAAATCTAATAGTGGGGTGGGGCTAGGTGTTTATGTTAGGAGAACTAGTTCACTGTGCACAAACTTTGAGGTTTCATCATAAGTGCAAACACACATGATGACATTAGCAACTTAGTACTACTTAGCATTCTTTCCCTTTTCTACCTTGTTTTTTGTTGTTTAACTAGGTATTGCCCCGGCCTACGGCTGGGGCTCAACCTCTGACCCTACATTAGCCATTAAATACATTTATAAAATGTTATGGAAACAATAGCCCATCGTTTACCATAAATAATTTCATAGATTCCATAATAATAAGCCACGCTACAATCGTAATTCATTGACACACTATAGTCTGTATAATAAATTCTGATAGCCAGACTAACCAATTACCGAAAAAAAATTAAGATCAAGAAAACTAATTTATAGAGACTGTAGATAATTAATCGCCATCATTCATCTTCATTGACCTGGTGGGTCAAGCACTGACCGATGACATAGTCTATAAATGGTGCATTGTCGGTGGTTTGCTTACGTATTGTTGACTTGGTATACCCACAACCTGATCTGTTTTTTTTTACGATGATAAATTCAGTCTTACATGGTCCATGTGGTGTCTTTGACATGCCGATGTACATTGGGTATCTATTTTCCTGGAAAGATCCCGGTGGTATATAAAAACCTGCATTGAGTAGGCTTTGGGTAAATCCATTGTTAACATGAATCGCAAATCCAACTCTCACTGGAAATTGATACCTAGTAACTGGGACTGAACCCATCGAGTTCATTGCACTTCGGTGTACAATTGTTTTCTTCCCAGCAGCACGCCCGACCAAGACCTTTGCAAGAATCTCGTTTTCTTGCAGCCGTGTTATAATCAGTCTTGTACCCGCGATGATCTTATCCCTCTTATTTACATCTTCTAACAGGATAATTGGTATTCCGATCTTCAGCTGGAGTAGGTGGCTTGGGAGGGATGGATCCTCTACCTGATTTAAAACCTCCTTCGGATACAATGTCGCTGCATTGCTGTAATTTTGGCGAGCAAAA
>JAJJMA010160705.1:0-13226 GCA_023529015.1 Papaver nudicaule | reverse complement strand
TGGATGTACTGTGTAAGATCTAGCCATTGGGATTTTACACAGTTACATTTTGGCGCTAGAAAAGGTTTTGAACTTGTGAATTTTTTGATCTGGTCTTTTATACATGCTCTGTTAAAGTATCATATGCTCTTTTGTTTCTATAAATAGTATGATTTCATCGCCGATAGTGTCACCACCTCTCTGTTATTACTATTTAGAGGCATTGTGTTTGCTGTTACTTCTCTTTCTTTCTCTTGTTTCTATATATGGTGTGATTCACATATGATTGGAACTCGCTGGAGGTGTTTTGGTCACTTTTACTTGCCATATAAGGACGTTACGCTCACTGAGTAGGACTTTTTTATGATTCCTGTCTTATTTTGTTAAATATGGTATATACATCATATGGTTCATGATTTGAGATAATTGTTGTATGTTCTTTGTTTCTATATATAGTATAGTGTATGAGTCTTGAGGTCGCCGTCATGTTCTAGTAACTGTATCATACTATTTATAGTTGCATATGAGTGTTGGCCGGTGTGCTGTGATGGTTTTATCACATATTTCGCTTTTCTCACATGAGCAGTAGGAAACTTGGTCCCTTGGAAGGAAAATTGTCGTTTCTGGTAGGATTTTCAAATATAGATATATATTTCAGGCAAAAGAGCATTAGTTCTGGTATTTAGCATGAATTTCAGTTCCATAGAAAAAGTTACATCCTAAAACCTCGTTAAGCTGTTCTTTAAGATGCTGGCCGTACTATCACTTTGATTTCAAACTCGCAATCACATAGGATGTTTTTGCAATTTTTTGTCATGCTTAGGTCACCATCTACACATCACGTGATGAAAAGTTGTCCCTTTTGTATTTCATTCATCAATATTCTGAAAAGTAACCCAACTAACTTATTTGGCATTTACCCACAGTACTAACAGAGCAATACTGTCAGGAAGTGTGTTTGTCTTCTTTTACAGAGTTGCGGCGAATGGGTCCTAGAGGAAGAAGTGATAAAGCCCCGGCGGGTAGGCCTCCTCGACACCCTATCCTTCCTACACCAGCGACACTCCCCAGTGGTCACAACACTAGAAGCAGAGCAATGGAACTAGCTGGACCAGTGGATCCTAATGTGGCAAGCTCATCTCGCCGATCACCTACCCAGCGAGTGACCCGCCAAGAAGAAGTTTACATGGAGGATATCACTCGTTTTGAGAATACAGAAAGGTCGCCTGAACCTAATCCAATGCTAACAAGAATCAGTAGCGCAATAGAAGCAAATACTCATGGCGAGCAGATGGGTGGAAGAAGATTCACCCTTGGAGAAACATCGAATGCAGGGGGAGCAACTCAAAACGCAATTGCAGCAGGAGCAGCGACAGCTAATGATCAGCAGCAGTTGGTACAAGATGTCGGCGAGGCCCGGCATGTAGCAGAAGAAGTTCCAGCAGTGGTGGCAGATACTCCACAGGCGGCCAGTAGAAATGGTGCAGTGATAGTGCCAGGAGCAACTGTAACCCGCCCAGTAGTGATAGCGGATAATACTGGATCCACGAATACTACAGAAACATTGCTGAGGCAAATTCTTGAGGCTAACAACAGGCAGGCTAGTCAGTTCGAAAGACAAATGCAATTGCAAATGGAGATGGTACTTCAGAGTCATAGAGAATTGATGGCGGCACAAAATAAAAGTCATGCGTCCAACTCGCATTCAACTCGCCATACGCATTCATCTCGACATGGGTCCCATACTCATTCGTCTCGTGAGTCTCACTCTCATACCACTCGCCGAGCTGAAAAGAGCGGGACCAGCTCAACTGAAATTTCGGATTCATCGGCGAAGTATGACGAAAGAGGTAGGAGGATAAATCTACCTGGAAAGGATAAAGATCGAAGCAGCTCCAGGCGACGACATAAAGCAGATAAAGAGATGAAAAAGGACTTGCGCCAGCTAAAAGATAAGGTAGAAGCTTTAAGCGGGTCTTCAAGGGAGTCCAAATATAGAGTCGCACTCTTGGAGGCACAGAAAACACCTTTTCATGATTGTATTACGTACGGACACGTGTCTCCCAAATACTCTCCTCCAAAGTTCACCTCTTTTTATGATGGAACTGGAGATCCTACACAGCACTCGAGAGCTTACAAGCGAGATATGGCAGCTTGGGTTGGATCGGATCCTATAATGTGTATGGCTTTCCCTGCTACACTAAAAGATGAAGCCCTAGCCTGGTTTGATGGGCTGGAGGAAGGAAAAATCAAATCCTTTGAGAAGTTAGAAAGTAGATTCTTGCATGCTTTTATTCAGAACAACAGAGGCCGGCCCGGTGTGGAAAGATTATTCAATGTTAAGAGGAGACCCTCGGAGACTTATAAGATTTTTATTCAAAGATGGAGAAAGGCAAGCAGCGAGGTAGGATCAGAAGTTTCAGAAAAGGAGAAAATAAGATCATTTCTTAGCGCTATGGAGACTACTGACCAGTTGTATCAGAAGCTGTTTAGGAACATGCCGCAGGATTTGCTGACCTTGAGGGCAATGCAAGATGAATGGTTAAGTTTTGAAGAAATCAGAGAAGAGGAGTTGCGACTAAAGAAGGAAAGAGCAAAACAAATTCACTCGATTAATAGCTTGTCGCCGGAAGACCAAGAAGAAATCAAGAAAGAATGGTTGAAGGCAGAACAACGGAGGTTGGCGCAGAACCCCTCGTCGGCGATAGTAGTATCTGAAGCAGGAAAGCAGCAAGTTACCGCCGAGCAACATTGGAATTCTCAGAAGCGAGAAAATTATGACGGGCGTGATAAGCAAGATAACAGAGGAGGAAACTATGGAAGAGGAGGTAATCGACGAAATGGGAATGGAGACAGAAGATATAATGGGGATAACAGGAAATTTGGCTGAGGCAATCAGCAAACTTTCCAAGATGCTACTTTGCCTAAGTTGCGTGTTTCTTATACAGATGCATTTGGTCAGATTGAAAGTTCAAACTGTAGGGATGATATTCGCTATCCTTATAACCGAGGAAACCCAAGGACCCCGCCGGCCAATACCAATTCTTTTTGTCAATTTCATCAGTTTCATGGCCATACAACCGAGAACTGCACCGGCGTACATCAAGAAGTTCATCGATTCATCCGCTTGGGGAAATTCCAGGAATTCTTGGAATTGCCACCACCACCCCCTATCATGGTACAGCCGATTCAGGCCATCCCCGCCCAGACTCCCAATGTGTATGAGGTAAAAGTCGAGCGGGACTTGTTGGAGTTAGACTGCTTTTCCATTGTGCATTCGAAGATTACTAGAGATGAATTTCATGATAATGTCATGTCCCGAGTTCATAAGCGAGATAGAATGGGAAATGAGATCTGTAGTGTCGCCGCTAAGAAGGAACCATTACAGGAATGGATGAAAGCCTGTGTTGGGTTCTCCGCCCAAGAAGTTCCCCCAGAAGGAAGAAATCATAACAATCCCTTGGTTCTCACTATTCAGATGGAAGGATTCAGGCTGCCAAAGGTGCTCATTGATCCAGGAAGTTCTGTGGATATCCTCTTTAATACTGCCTTTGAAGCAATGAGGGCGAAAGATGATAAAATACCATCGCCGACTGTCTCCTCCTATAACATCTATGGGTTTAATGGCATTGCGTCTAAGCCTAAAGGCGAGGTTGAATTAAAAGTGAAAATCTGCGACGAGTATTTCTTGAAAACCACTCTTTGCATTGTGGATGTTGACTCGCCGTATGCTGCAATTCTGGGAAGACCATGGCTTCACAGTTAAAAGGAGTCCCTTCTACTTATCATCAACGCCTAAGGTTCCCCACACCATTTGGAGTCGCCGAGTATATAGGAGATCTATCAGTGGCCAAGGCGTGTAATTCAGCGGATGTGCAAATGCGAGAAAATCGAAAGGTGAAAATGGCAGAGAAAAAGAAGCTCGGCAAGGAAGCAATTAAGGAGCAAGAAATTCTAGACTTCATCGCCAACCCAACCACATATGTGCATTCAGTAAATTCAGCAGAAGACTCAGCGAAGTCTGAGGATAAGACCTTATAGCAATTAAAGGAACCATCGCCGATGGGAGAACCAGAGTTACATTTCACGACGGTGGAACCTACGAAGGATGTTAATATCAGCGATGAGCAGGATCCAAAGATGGTAAAAATTGGTACTCTATTAAATGAAGACGAATCGGCGAAGTTGATAGCACTGCTAAAGGAATATGTTGATGTCTTTGCTTGGGGTATGAACGAGATGCCAGGGATTGATCCGGCGATAGCATGTCATAAACTCGATATTGATCCAAAGGTCAGACCATTCAGGCAAAGGATAAGGAAGCTAGCCCCAGCTTATAAAGAAGCAGTAGAGGCGGAGATTGACAAAATGAGGGCGTTTGGTATAATAAGGCCAGTACAATATCCACAATGGATAGCCAACATGGTCGTAGTACCAAAGAAGAACAAGGGAGTCACGAGTTGCTGTCATTTATGGATGGTTATTCGGGGTATAACCAGATACCTTTGGCGGAAGAAGATCAGAAGCATACAACTTTCTTTTCCACTAAAGGGTTATTTTGCTACACTCGAATGCCGTTTGGGTTGAAGAATGCCGGTGCTACTTATCAGGAAATGACACAGAAAATGTTTGAGAAATGGATAGGGAGGACAATGGAAGTCTATGTCGACGACATGCTCGTTAAAAGCAAGAAGAAGCAAACTCATGTAGAAGACCTCAGAGAAATATTTAATCATATGCGTGTTACTAAGTTAAAAATCAATCCAGCAAAATGTGTTTTCGGCGTAACTTCAGGAAAGTTTTTGGGATATGTCGTCACCAAGAAGGGAGTAGAAGCCGATCAGGCTAAGGTCAAAGCAATCATAGAGATGCCCTCGCCGGTTACTGTGAAAGATGTTATGAGACTCAACGGGACTTTGGCGTCTCTCAACAAATTCATTTCCAGATTCTCCGATAAGTGCAAGCTGTTTTTCCAGACATTGAAGAAAGGAGAAAAGTTCAATTGGACTGAGGCACATGAAGCCGCATTTCAGGGTATTAAAAAGTATCTCGCTACTCTCCCAGCAATTTAGCCACCTGAGCACGGCGAGGAACTCAGGGTATATCTCGCCGCAACACCTTTTGCCATAAGCGCAGTGCTTGTAAGAACCAAAGGTGGAGAAACACCTATATACTATATCAGTAGGACGTTGCAAGGAGCAGAGAAGAATTATACCAAAATAGAGCAGTTGATTCTAGCTTTGGTTTTCGCATCTCAGCGATTGCGTCTGTATTTTCACGCCCATCCTATTGTGGTCTTCACAAAAACTCCAATAGAATCTATCTTACACAGCTCTCAGCGAGTGGGGCGCATCGCCAAGTGGAATCAACAAATTGAGCAATTCGGCGTTCAATATGAAATACGCACGGCCCAGCGGTCCCAAGTAATTGCAGATTTCCTCGCCGACTTCCCAATAGATGAAGAGGAAGAGATAGAAGAAATCCCATCCTCCTTGGATGAGCAAGAGCATGAAGTTCCAGATTTATTGAAGTGCAGGCCTGATGGATGGGAAGTCTATGTAGATGGTTCGTCGAATAAAGAAGGAAATGGAATTGAAATTGTTCTTATCTCGCCGAAAGGAGCAAGGATAGTGCACTCGCTAAGGTTAGAATTCCCGGCGACTAATAATGAGGCAGAATATGAAGCAGTCATTCATGCAATGCGAATGCTCATTGAAATGAAAATTAGCAATGTTAGATTGACAAGTGACTCTCAGCTGGTGATTCGACAAATATCAGGACGATACCAAACAGCAGACCCATCTATGCAGAGGTACCTGAAACTTGCTAGGGAGTATGCCCAGAGGTTACAGGTATCAAGTTTCGTCACATCTGCAGAAAAGATAATAGGCACGCCGATGCATTGGCGTTTATCTCCTCAATGATGACGGACCCAGATGTTCCTTCAATAGCTATTGAAAGGGTAATGCAGCCATCAGTAACAGCACCAAGACAATGGGAAGTATTAACAACAAGCGTTGAAGAATCAGCAGAAACAGATTGGAGATCGCCGATACGGTACTACTTGGACCACTTAACCTTACCAGGAAATCAAATCTTGGCTCATCAGATCATCAGCCGCTCGGCGAACTATGAACTTCGAGATGGAATCTTATATCGCCGGTCATTCTCTGGGCCACTTCTGCGATATGTATCAAGGGAAGAAGGTAATAAATTATTAAAGGAGATCCATGAAGGAGACTGTGGAAATCATGGCGACCAAAGAGCTTTAGCCTTGAAGGTCAGAATGCAAGGATATTACTGGCCTTGGATGAATAGAGATGCAAAGGAATATGTTCAGCGATGCAAACCATGCCAGCTGTATGGAATGAGAATTAAAGCGCCGGCAACATCTTTGAACTCAGTGCTTAGCCCTTGGCCTTTCGCCAAGTGGGGCATTGATATTATTGGTCCATTAACTACAGGCTCTGGACAGCGGAAGTACATCATTGTGGCGACAGATTATTTCACCAAGTGGTGTGAAGCTAAAGCTATCAGGAAGAAAACGGGACAAGAAGTGTTCACATTCATCTGGGAAAACATATTTTGCAGATTTGGTGTACCGGCGGAGATATGTACCGATAATGGGAAAGAGCTGGTCGGCGACAACATAAGGAAGTTACTCGCTCATTACAACGTCAAATTGGGAAAATCAACTCCCTTATACCCTCAGAGTAACGGCCAAGCAGAAGCCACCAATAAGACTATTGGAATGGGACTGAAGAAAAGATTGGAAAAGCATAAAAAGGCATGGTGTGAGCATTTGCACAATGTCTTATGGTCATATAGAACTACGGTTCGAGAATCAACTGGAGCATCTCCTTTCTTACTTACTTTCGGCGCCGAGGCAGTACTCCCATCTGAAGTAATTCTGCCCACTACAAAGCATGAGGCATGGGAAAAGAATCTGAATACAGATTTAATCCTAGCCAAGCTAGATGACTTAGAAGAGCAGCGATTGATCGCCCTTACACACATGGAGAATTATCATCGGCGATTAGCAAGAGAATATAACAAGCGAGTGATTCCAAGAGAATATTCACCCGGCGAGATGGTGCTCCGAGAAGTTCCCCCATCTCAGCGAGAAGGGTGCAGGAAACTGGAACCTGTATGGGATGGTCCTTACGTCGTCAAAAGAGTGGCTGGACCAGGAGCGTATATACTAATTGATGAGCATGGCGTGCAACTCGAACATCCTTGGAACGCCAGGTTCCTTAAGAAGTACTATCCTTGATGGATACCATGTAAAATCCGAAGTCTTGGGCGGGCATAATACCCAAGAAGTCTTATTAGCTTGTATAAAATAGCAGCAAATAAGATCCGGGGACGTAGGTTTGCTATCATGCGCCGAACCCCGTTAACAAATCATTGAGTCATTTGCATTTTCACTCACTGAGTAGTCTAACTGCAGTGACAGATATAACTTTAAAAGCTCCAAGAGCACAACAGCTGAGGCAAAATACTCAGTCGCAGGCTATAAAAGCCAAATACAGAGGCACAAATGCCCAAGGCAATAAATGCCATACAAAACCCTGATCAGGTACTAAGGCCAAGTGCCATCCTTAAAGGCAGAACGCCCAAATCAATAAATTAACTAAGAGCCAAGATCTCTTATGAAGAAGACTTACTTCCGTCGAGTGAATGCCCTTATCGTAACTGTTAGTCCAACCCAGGCTAGTTGTAAGACCAGTCGTGTTACTTGTTGATCTGTAAGTGTTTGTAAGGAAATAAGGTCCCCTTTTGCTATAGCATCACATCGGCGGTTCCGCTGGTGTGCTAATCCGTCTAAGCCATAGCATCACTCCTGGCGGAGTGTATTGAAGTCTATGAGGCAACCCATTCTACTTATATTAGATCGCCGACGGGCACAAGTAATGGTTACGGCTGGGTTCTACCCTGTTGCTCTGGGAAATTGTTAGTTCAATTTATAAGATATTGTTGGCGGTAACGAGGACCAGGGCTTCACTCCTTGGAAAGTTAGCTCTTTCAAGATAAAATAAAAATGAGCAAACATGCTCATGGAAAATTGCATATGGGGAACAGATGATAGTAGACATAAAGACAACATTCATTCAAAAGGAAAAGGTTCGGTACAAGAAAATTAAAGATAGCAAGAAAAACGCAAAAAATAAGGGAGAAACACTTTGTCTATCACAGCATCTAGAAAGCAGAAGAAAAGCTACTCTAACACCTAGGATCCGCAAAAGGACTCTTGGGAGTAGGAGGCTTGTCAAGGTCGCCGAGAAGATCTGCGCTTATGTCGCCTGTCCCACTATCATCAGGGTGGCAGTCATTTCTAGCTATTCCAACAGCACTTGGCTCGCCAAGATTTCTCGTGCTCTGCTCGTCAACGTCAATAACTACCTCAGTACTTTGCTCGGCGATGGGTTGACCAGCACTAACAGTACTCTGCTCGCCGATAGCTCCAGCAAAGATAACAAGGGATAGATTCTGTCCCTTAGGATTTTCATCTTCAGCTTCCTCCTCTGAGCTTTCTTCCTCAGACTCATAATCCTCTTCTTCCTCCTCTTCTTCATTCTCTTCTGCACCCATCACTTCTTTTCCTTTAAGGCTTGCCTTCTCTTGCATGGCGAGCTGTTCAGGAGTAAGACGCTTGTAGGCCGAGGGAATCTCCACTCCATACCCAGGCAGGAATTTATAAGCAAAATCCTGGGCGCCGAAGAAGGCAGCACTGACAACATCATCATTGTGACGCTTCTCCCAGTATTGGACATCGTCTTTGACTTCGGCGAGTTCGATTTGAAGACCATCTCGGGCACTCTCTAATTCTTGAATCTTGCTAGCGCAAGAGGCATGGTCGAGAAGTCGCTTGTTCAGATCGGCGAGTTGGCCAGCACAGGAATCATGCTCTTTGAGCTTTTCAGATAGCTCATCTATCTTGCTGGGGCAAAGTTTGTGCTCCTTGAGCTGATCAGAAAGATCCTGGACCTTCATCTCCAGTTCATGGCAGCCCTTGACGATCTCTTGCTGTTGATCTGCTTCACTCCTTAGCCTTTGAATGGTGGCTGAGGCAAAGAAAGAGGGTGATATAGTAAAGAAGATGGAAAATAAACGTAAGCATGATAATCTATAAACAAATCCTATAAAAAGCTACCTTCTAGGTTGCGGACATGTTCTCGCATACCCTCTCGTGCTTCCGTAAACTGAGCCATATGGAACTCAAAGTTTTCGTTAGCACACGGACCTAACATTTGCTCTATACGGCGCTGTTGGTCGGAGCATTGCTTGTATAAATCAATCGTCAAAGTTTCACGTCTCTCCGCCATATCTTTCCAGCGACGAATCTGAAACTCGGCGGTTTCCTTCTCCGTGCTCAAGCTAATAACTTGAGAGGCCAGCTTATCAGCTCTAGACTTTTCTTCTTTCCAGAGGAAGGAAGCTCGCTTATGACTTGTCTCAGCTTCTGCCTTAGCGGCAAGGGCAATTTCTTCTCGGCGAAGTGCAGCATCACGTTGACTAGTCATTTGGCCTAATTCCGATCGATTAGCTTGATAAGTATCACAGAGGTTTCTTATAATATCAACATCCTGATCCAACTCTCGGCGACACCATTTAAGATCCTTGTGGAAAGTAAATAATTGACTACACTGCTTAAAGTTGCTATTACTAAGTCTCTCGATTTCGGATTCAGCTCGCCTAAGCCTATCGTCATTGGAGGAATGGCAACCTTGGAGGGCAGGAAATCTAAGGGTCGGCGAAAGAAGCAAACGAAAAAGCAAAATAACTAAACAAAAAAAAAAATGTGAAGAAAACTCACCCTGCTGAGTGGTGACTGTCAGGCTTCGATCTCTGGCCTCCTTCTTTAATCTCTCAACCTCTTGGCCGCGCACCACTGCATCATGGTTTAGCTGACTAATTTGATTCTTGAGA
The DNA here is from genome assembly GCA_023529015.1 of Papaver nudicaule. Classification (NCBI taxonomy): domain Eukaryota; kingdom Viridiplantae; phylum Streptophyta; class Magnoliopsida; order Ranunculales; family Papaveraceae; genus Papaver; species Papaver nudicaule. The sequence continues at coordinate 3,317 of JAJJMA010160705.1, read as the reverse complement.
TTAAGGTTCTCACTGCCAAGACCTTCAAGGGCCGAGCCAACACTCAAACAGTGGTGAAAATGCTGAGAATACACAGAATAAGCATAAGTCACAAATGATGGCAAGAGCTAGAAAAGATGCAATTCCACGAAAGTACTCACCATATTGAAAAGGTTGAAATGCTCCTGATAAGGAATGACATCTGCAGCAGTGTGAAATTTTGGGTGATGCACAAACCCAGGGCGACTATATTGCGCCAGGGTTTCATAATACTCATGGTCTGTGCAGTCATCCGCCACACTAAGCTTGTCAAAAGCTTCGGCGAGCATGTTTGGGGCAGTCGGCAACAAACATCCAGGTCCTTTAGCAGGCTGAGGAATAAGAGGATGCCGAGGCAACCTATCGAGAACAACTAAGCCAGCTAGATGTGGCTCAAGTGCTGAGGCAGAAGAAGTATGTTGAACAGATGGTATCTTGGGGTTCTTCGAAGAAGTAGAGGGCTTGGAAGTATCTTGGCCACCAGATATGTTGAGCTGATCCAGATCCATGTCAAGATGATCATTGTTCTTGGGATATGTTTCCGAGTCTAGAGGCATGTCCTCTATATTTTCAATAGCAGGAGGATCGGTGGAACCGCCCTTTGTAGATTGGTCGACGAGCATATTCGAAGTATTCTCCAAAGGTTGATCGACGAGCATGTTGGGATTACCCTTGTTGGATTGATCGGCGAGGGATTCAAAAATTTCCTGGTTAGGAGTAGTCTCCTTAACAGGTAGAGAAGGAGTTGGTGGAGAAGGCAGATTCTTGGCAGCAAGTTGGCGGAGTTGTTCAGCTACCTCGGCGGGAGACGGCCTAGATTTCTTTGGGCGCTGTAAATTGAATATCACCAAAGATACATCTATCAGATCTCGGAACAAGCAGAGGCAAATATAGATATATATTTTAAAAATATATTTGCACATATTTTTAAAATGAGTTTAATTAAAATGCTTGTTTCTAGATCTTCAGCTGGACCTTTGTTAACTCTGGAATACTTCTAGTGAATACAGATATATAGTTACCTGGGAAACATCGGCGGTATCTTCTCGTCCTCTTTTTGTCCCAGCAGTAGCATCAGCTGAAAGTTTGACGTAGCCTTTATCTTCTGCCCTGAGAAATTTGCCATTCTCATCCTTGGCATATTTGTCAGCATCAGGCCAGACTACATTCCAGAAAGTATGCTTGGCGAGTTGAGAATGCTCAGGCAAAAAAGCTTCTCGGATTTTGGTTTTTTCCTCATCCTCCCAGCCGAGTAACCAAGGAACGTCGACGAGACAGGGAAGATTGGAAAAGTCGCCTTCAGAGCTGTGACGAACGGATGGTTTGTCTTTAGTACTTGTGACTTCGACGTCGGCGAGTAACAAGTCTGCAGAAGGGTAATTCGCTTTAGGGGCAAATCGAACAGCCCAGGGATCAGTTTTTCTATTGCAAGAAGCCACCGAATATTGTTCAAGAAATTTCTCCACAGTAAACTCCTCGGGTTTATAAGCTTCTAGCTTGGCGAGTGAAGGATAGTTAGTCTGCCCATCTCGGCGCTTGCTCCATTCAGTCATCACTCGGATAGCATTTCCCGTTAACTGGAAGGGACTTCTATTAATCGCCGCAAGAAGATCGACGATAAAGGTGTTGTTTGGATTGTAAAGGGGAAAGGTCAGCCCAGCTTTCAGCTGACCAAAGGCGACAGCAGCCCAAGTATTACTTGTCTCAGATCGAAGAAGATCATCGACGGATAATAGATCAGACGCCTTCTTTGTCTCAGGCAGAGAATGGATTTTGGGATTAAGAAACTCTACTCTGTAGTGAGCACAGTAGCCAGGCCAATCAGTCTTCCAATTTGGCACTTTTTGGTCAGAGGTTTTGGTTGCAGTTTTACTAGCCATGCTTTTAGATCTGGAGGGTTTTGGAGCCATTAAAGTAACTTAAAGATGAACGAAAAAGATGAAGAATGGTGGTTTCCGGTAGAAAGTTAGCCGGAGAAGATGAAGAATGGCGGTTATTGGTGACGGAAAATGGGAAAAAAAGGATCTGTAGCGGAAATCAGCGTAAAGAAAAGAAAAGAGGAAATCGTTGTGAAGCAAAGAAAAGAAAAAGAAATAGCAGTTACTCAGAGGATAAAGGAAACCTTAAGATTGTGAAAAGAGAGGAAAAAGATGAAAGGTTCAGGTGAGAAAGGCAGTAGCAGAAGGCTTAGGGTTTTAGAAAAAAGAATTCTTAAAGGAGGAAGTAGATGCAGGGCCGAGTATTTATATGAGTGAAGGGGAGATCAACCGGCGATAACGGTTATGAGCTGTAGTGGAGTAATGGAAGTAATGGGCGAAAACGGTTACCAGTCATAAAGTGAAATGACGCATGGAAGACACGTGGAGTAACTGATGCATGCCAGCGGACGTGTGGCGCGAAAAAAGGCTAGTGGAGAACGTGGGGCGGTATTTTCGGCGAGTATGGAAGTTTCATCCCCGGCGACTAAAGTCTTAGGAGATGAAAGAGGCAAAATGTAAGGGTAGAAAATACCTATCCGATATAAAGCATCCTAGATGAGCTGTTGTATATAAAGAATGCAGCTGAGATGTCCTGGATCAGCGAGTAACAAAGACAGGCGACATAAGAATCAGCGAGGAAGGTACCAACGAGTAGGGTACCAGCGAGCAGGGATTCAACGAGTAAAAGACCTATCGCCAATAGTTAGGTGATAATTAGGTGAAATTTAGGTGAGCATTTAAGAGAAGTCAGAACGGATACATTGTCAGGTTGACTGGTTGACCCAGTGGAAGATACGTCATCAACCTTATCTCCAAGAAGATTCTCTCGTCTATGTTTGTTAAGTATGGAATGAACTCGCCGAGGTATATGTGTCGGCGAGTCATGACAAATAGTGTCAGTCTAACTTTGTTTGTATTAGCTGTTTACCACTATGTAAAAGGTCTATAAATAGTGAACTAACCTACTGAGGAAGGGGTTGGAGACATTTGGGATTGGTCTGGAGAGAGGAAAAGTATCTAGCTTGCTCTCTACAGCCCAAGACTAAAGCTAGGATTCATATTTGAGGAACAAAACATAGAAGATTAGCAAGGTAATGGAGTGTTGTAATCATACTTATATTAGTGGAATCCTTGGATGTAGTCCTTACTTATGGGCGAACCAAGTAAATCATCTTGTCAAGTATCTCTAACTCTTATCTCTTTTACTTTCCTTGTGATTGTTACATGGATGCTTGCTTGGGTAATGATTGTGTGTATATTTGAGTATCATATTTGGATGTACTGTGTAAGATCTAGCCATTGGGATTTTACACAGTTACA
>JAJJMA010160704.1:0-11049 GCA_023529015.1 Papaver nudicaule | reverse complement strand
TTTTGGCTTCGTATGTACGTTATGTCCACTTATTTCGGTGTACTGTAATGTTTGCGCCATATCTGTTGATCCACAGATTGGATTGCCACGAAAATTTTACACATAACAGTATACACCTGTAGGAAGATGTGGTCTAAAAATCACTTTCAGATCTTTTACCAATCTTCCGCGTTGGTCGTTTTCGTGAAGGTCGTCGTACAACAAACTTGGTATGTAGTCGTGAGCACGCCTTTGTTTGTCTCCAGGGTAGGTTTGCTCCATGGAGACTCAAAATAAAGTAACTTCTCCACAAGTTGGTTTATAGTTTTTGATTGGTAACTAGCGTTGAGGTTGTAGGTAATAGCGTTGATCCAGAGGGTTAATGAAGGCTAGGAGAGCATTCTGTGGAGTCACAGAGGTATACGGTAGTGAAAACATCTTGTGGGGCTAAGGTTAGGTGAACTTCTTGTTGTAAGAGATATCTTTTGGGGAAGGTAGTTTTCTATTTTGTAGCGGTGTGGGATTTTATTGTAAAGGTGTTTCATGGCTCCGTGCTCATGCGGAGTCACGGAGATAGTCTTGGTGGAAGGTGTGAGACTACGGGAATATTTCGTGGTAGAAGGTATTTCTAGAATTTGAAACTTGTGAAGGTCTAGTGAGATGAATACCTTTAATCCCCGTATCAAGAATCTTGCTCACACACCGCTTGCTCCAGAAGCTTTAACTCCGATTTCGTAGTGATGATTGCTCCTTCTAGCATGTTGTGGTAGAATCTTTAAGTGAACGCGTAGGAAGTCTTTCCCATTCTCCATCTATTGACACATATTTTGAAGTCTTTGCGCTTGGAGTACTCCACTATGTCATCTTTTTGGATCTGGTTTGCCACCGAAGGATGTCGGAAACTCGTTGCTAGTGATAGCTGAGAGGAGCGCCACCACCATGATACTGCTAGCTTGCTCGAAAGATGACTTGGTGGTGTTGCTACCAGGGGATTCTGCGAATATACAAATCCTGGCGCATGGAGGTCCCTCCAAGGTTTCTGGTGGCTTTCAGGTCTATGTAGAGGTGTTGGTAGTGATGTCGGTGTTGATTAGAGTTCTTCTCTTGGGTCTCCCTTCTTCAAGAGATTTGTAGCGGATAGCCCCCTGCTGTATGGATATCTCTGCTCGAGTAGGCTCTTCCATGATGATGAAGCGCTTTGGTAGAGACAAGGGAGCATCTGTTGTACTTCATGTTTCCCTTTGATAAAATTTCGTCACTGGTTGGGTCGTGGCAGCCGGTATTCCTATCTGTACTTGGTGGAGTGAAGAGCGGCTGTGGCGAGGAGTCCCCAGCCATGTTTTCTGATATCTTATCAACGTCTCTCGTTGGGTTCGCCTTTCCTCGTGCAGAAACGTGTGTATTGGCCTTTCGAAGATGAGTAGGCAGAGCGTTCTCTTTAGTTGTTGAGAATCATCGGGTCGGGGTAATCCGGTTGTTCCATCCTTGTTCAGACGTATAATAGCTCAAGTACTTCGTCGAAGATGATGAGTCTGGGGTATGGCGCCATGACTTTGGCCTTTGGCCAAGGCTGGATGGCGGGTGGTATGGCGCTGTAGATGGTGAAAAATGAGAGAGGGACAAAATTGTCAAAAACACTCTCGAAACCATGTCTTATTTAAGGCAGTCGCCTATTCAGGCTCATCTTTATAGCTCAGGGTGCAATCCATTCCATGAAGCTAAACCCTCTATGAGCTCTCTCTTATAACTCCGGTGGGGAGGGTAATGTCATAGAGCAGTATCAATGATCTCACCAACATACTAAACCCATCGATCAGCTCAGAGCCAGAACTCACTTGATGGTACACGGTGAAAGATCAACAGAGACGTATCCTCATGGATTTCCTCTTAAAATACGACTCAATACACGAGTCTTGGTGCAAACCTCAGAAATATCGAAGCTCCAGGTCGAGCTCTCTGAGAAGCATACACCAGCCTAAATAGGCCTAAGCGGACCCAATCCCAAATTCAGGATGGTCTAGCATACCATGGATAAACACGCCATGACCTCAAGTGTGTTGTAGCATAAGCACTCACACCACGACTAAAGCACAGGATGCCCAAAGTCGAGCTTGGCCAGAGGCCAAAGCCATAAACGCCACATAGCATGGCACCACAAACCATGAAAAACCATGGATCAGCCTTGGCCAAGAGGCCAAGGCCATGGCACAAGGCTCCACAAATCTGCTTGACCTTGGCCAAAGGCCAAGGCCATAACGAAAAAATAGCCGCAAGCAGGCCAGGCCTTGGCCACAAGCCAAGGCCGTGGCGCCATACTTCATGGCGCCACAATAAATATGCTTTGGCCAAAATGGCCGTGGCGCCATACTCCATAGCACCACAATAAATAGGCATTAGCCAAACAGAAAACCGTGGCGCCATAATTCATGGCGCCAGAACAAAGTGGCCTTGGCCAAAGGCCAAGGCCGTGGCGCCATGAGCCATGGCGCCTCCACGGTTAGCGCCAAAGACGCGTCCTAAACTGGCCAAAGGCCAAAGACCATAGCGCCATCATTCATGGCGCCACAACAGGATGGCCATGGCGCTACCACGACTAGCGCCAAAAGCGCATTCTGAGCTAACCTTGGCCAAGGGCCAAGGCCGTGGCGCCATGAGCCATGGCGCCACCATAACTAACGCCAAAGGCGCGTTCCAAACCAAACTTTGGCCATGGGCCATAGCGCCATAAGCCATGGCGCCACCATAACTAATGCCATAGCGCAATCAAGCACTTGTGGCCTTGGCCAAAAACCAAGGCCACTCGACATCACACCATGTTTGTCACGACAATCAGTCGTACAACCCTACTCTGCCCAACTCAACTACGCAATAGTCGCGTATCACTCACTCGAGATATCAAAACGTCACACGGGGGGATAACTTTAGGGGTATTGGTCTGGCGGTCTACGACAGTTGAAAGAAACTGATGGAGATAGTGGGCAGTTACGGGAAGATGGCACGAGTGGGCATATTCCACGCAACTCAGGCAGTTATGGAAACCAACGCATGTCCTCCACTCCTCCATTCCTCCACGACGTCCACCTTCTCTGTCGAGAGATCAGGGTGAGTTCAAACTATAAATAGAGGCTTCCTCTATCTTCCAAGGCAGAACATTCAGAACAATTAGAACACCGAGAACATCCAGAAAACACACAGAGCCTCAGAGAAAAACACCTGAGAATCTAAACTCGTTCTAGCCTTGGAGATTTCTAGTCGACTTCACGACGGAAATCTTGAACTCAAACACCCAAAAACTCACCTTCAACCTGATCTCAAGTTTCTTCGCTGTTTCCCTCCCTAGACCAACCTCTATCCTCTCTGTGACCGAAGCAAGGTGGGAACGACCATCCTTGGTTTAGGCTTGCCTTGTTCGACTTTGATCTCCGAGCACTACGAAAGTACCCAGAGACGGTACACTTGTTTTTGCAGGTAAAAACAGGCGCCATGGGTGATGGCGCCATGACTTTGGCCTTTGGCCAAGGATGGATGGCGGGTGGATAGCGCCATGGTCTGATGGGTGGCGCCATGGATGGATGGCGCCATGTTTTCCCTGGCCAAGATCTTTGCCTTCGACCAACTACAATTTCGTGGCCATGGCCATACTTGGGCCATGGTCTTCATCACTTCTCGTGGTGTATTTGGTCATGGTATCTTGCGCTGCGCTGTCCTTTAGCTATGGCGTATTAGGTGACCTGTTAGGCACTTTGAGCTTCTTTGCATGTTACTCAAAGTAATTACCTGTTTAGGTGCGTTTAAGTTATTTCAGCTGTTCGTATATTGCTCGGGAAACTCTGGAAAATGCCTGGAGCTACGATGTTTCTGAGGTTTTCATTAAGACTCAGATGTTGAGTTGTATTTCTTGAGGAAACCCGAGAGGGTGTGTCTCTATCTTGACCGAGATTAGGCGAGGGCCTGAGGTCTTTAAACATTGAGGAGGAAACCCGAGAGGGTGCGTGTCCGTCTTGACCGAGATTAGGCGAGGGCCTGAGATCTTTAAATATCAAGAAGGAAACCCGAGAGGGTGCGTCTCCGTCTTGACCGAGATTAGGCGAGGGCCTGAGGTCTTTAAATATCGAGGAGGAAACCCGAGAGGGTGCGTCTCTATCAATTCTCCACCATAGTACCGGTGAGCAATTTAGTTCTGATGTCGAGGAACTCGAAGCGATTGTCGACATGAAATGAGAGGGAACTCGTAGAGCTATACAGATCTGCCTGAGTAGGCAATCGCCTCTTGGCAAGGTATAACATAAGGAGATTTTACGATTTTATCCCTTCTCAATTTTTCACCATCTACACTCCTATGGGATAAATCAGAGATTTGGGTCTATTTGTATCTCTGGGTTTACTGCTATCCTGAAAATTCTGAAAACATGGACGGAAAATTTTTCTTAGATAGTTTCACTGTTGCAAAAGATCGACATGAGTTCACCGGGTTCACTAGATAAGATTTGCCTACTGACTCATGTGAGTTAACTAGGTGGGACACATTCTTTGCACTTCAAATGGTGGGTCCAAGCAAAAAAATTGGTTACCAATTGGGAGACAATAAATACATGCAAGATTCCTTGGTCTGTTTTCGTTGGCCACTTTCACACCAAACAAACTATATTCGTTGACTACTTTGTGAACAGGTGGCTAAGCATCATGAAAACTTCTTTATCTGTCTCGGTGGAGGTTCAAATGTCTCGGGCACACAAAGAAACTAACTTTTTTGAATTAGTGAGTGTCAATAACTGGTTTTTTCAACTATCTAATGACAAATTTTGGAGACAGGTTGGAGAAAAGAGGCATCACATGAGCATCTCAATTTCAAGACACATCCAACCATCAACTACCACGGAGATGCGTCGGAATTGGAACCCAGGGAAGAGTTGTGACTATGATTGGAGTCTAGTGATAGGTGCAACTCACTTATGGAAGGAAACAGTGACACCAGTACTTCACCTTCATCCATCACATTCAGAACGAGAAGACTATACGAGCCTAGGAAATATGGAGATTCTTAAATTCTTTGAAGTAATCAAATTCAAGAATGGGGCCAGCCTTCTCCGACCTCGTATACCAACATTTGGGAGCTAGTTGTAGAAATTTTCGATAACTGGTTGAATTCATCCCCAAGTGGAACACAAATGTGGCGTTTAGCTGTTTCCTTATGTTTGCAGGTGCTTGTCTGAAGAAGAATTTGTTCCTTGTCCGATCATGGGAGCGCAAGGCAGGCAAAGTAAATAAATTGTCTCGATGGTACTTCGACAATTTGACTCCGCGACATCATCAACATCCACCAACACCACTTTCAGCATCAGGTTCGTGCTCTATGCAGGAATCTGATGTTTTAAAAACTAGGCTTCTCCGCTGGGAAGTCATTAGAGAGAAAGGCCTTCTGGGTTCCTTTGTTCGCCTACTTATTACAGAATCAACACTAACCACCCCTCACTGCCTGCGGAAACCAAGGAATAGAGGTAGCGGTCGTAGCAATGAAGCATTTCTGCCCGCGATTATCCTTAGTCGCAAACCGAAGATACTTCAGACAGAATGTTGTGCTTTTGTAACTAGTGTTATGCGAGATTTCTATATATACTTTGTATTGGTTACAAAACGACTTGTATATAAAACATTCCCTATGTAAATAAAATAGCACCTCTTTCGAGAAAAAAAATCGCTTTAAAGCATGCAGGTGCTTACTTTAGGGCAAGATTATTTCCAGTCCAAAGAAATCCAGCCACACTCGGTAAAGTTTAGAGATAGCAAAGCAAAGACTTGTTAAATCATTTTGGAAAATAAATTTGTTTAGGCGGAACTGGCCACAAGTCTCACAACCGGTGCAGATGTCACTATAGTACAGTGGTAAAGTCGTTGGGTGGTGATACCAGCGATCCGGATTAGAAACTCGTCTGCATTGGGGTGGAGAGATTTTTTTTTTACTTCTTTGATTAACTACCGGGGCATGTAGATAGTTGGCTATCGGTCCAACTTTTAATTAAAAAAAAAATGTCACTTACACCTTGGAAGCCTTAGGAACGGTCACAATCTTAGGGACATTTTGTGGTGGTTGTGTCCCACTTCGTATAAAGGTTGCGCCCTTTTTACATCCTGTGATTCTTCTTTGTAATCATCAGTCGAAAAGTTAGCACGTGTAATGAACAAATAGGTAAAAACAAATCCAGAACTCCAGACTTGCAATGGCTCAATTCAATGACTCACGGGGTCTCCTCTCTCTCTCTCCTCTCTAGAGCTCCTTCTCAAAACCCAAAAAACTCTTACCATCATTAACCCTTACTGCTCAGATCTAGTTCATTTTGGGCTAGATCTGAGCAGATTTCTTTCATTTTGTTGTTAATTAGTAGTTTAGATTAAGTTTGATTTAGTTTTTTGCTTCAATCTCCATTGCTTTTAGGAGATTTTCATGGTGTTTTTGTGGGTTTTTTGCCCTTTTTGTTTATGTATTCTCCTTTATGGAGATTTTTTATATGCTCTCATGGCATTTCTTTGTGATTTTAGTGGAGATTTTAAGTGGAAGTTCAAGTATGATGATCAAGATTCAAGATTTTGGGCATATTACTCTCCTTTCATGAGAGCATCTCTTTCTATAGAAGAAAATACTCTATCAAAATGGTTGGATTATAATCCAAATACCATTCCTTCAATCTTTGGGTTGTTTGGTACTCTTGTTGGTGTTTCGTTACTTCTCTTCACGAAATGCTCTTTGTTAGTACCTTTTTTATTGTAATTTGATCTTTGATCTTGATGTTCTTGAAATCCATGTAATCTCTATTTTATCATGAATGAAATTTTATGAGATTTATCAAAAAAAAAAAAAAAAAAAAAAAAAAAATTTTATTGCTTGCTTGCTAATTTGATCAACGGAATTATAAAGTGTTAAGATATATTAGAGGAAAATTACACCTGATCAAGACACCAGTTCTTTCTTGGATATTTCCAAAGACTTTACCCATACTCCTAGAAGTCGCTCTCTTAGTTTCAAAGAGAAAACAAAGAAAAGCATTGTGTTTCTATTGTCAAAATAGACCGGTAGACGATGAAATGAGAGAACAAAGTACGCCAAAATGGCACGCTCTATCGAAGTTTAATGCGTGCACTAGCCAAATTCAACAGTAAGTTTAATCTATTGGCGCTCTAGAGGAAATTTCCCAACTGCCTATGCATCAGTATCCAACTCTAAAAGTCTCGTCAATGAAGGCCGAAGCCCTAGAGAGCTCCATTGCGTACTGTTGTCTGGATGCGAAAGCTTACAATGAATAGCAAACAGAAATGTTGCCTCATATGGATTTTCCGTTGCCTTCAATATCCTTAGATGGCCGCGGCGGATATAACTCCTATGGCGCTCTTGAAAAAGGACAGTGACTAATCAGTAAGTGTACAGCTATTCACCATCTAGGTTGCAAAAATACCATCTATTGGCTATCTTAGTCTTGGCTATTTGCCTAAATAACTTTATCTTGTTATACATATGTGATTACTGATAAAATCTACCTTTACATAATTGTGCTTGAAAAATGGTATTCTAGAGTAAAGATTGTCGAAAAGGTCTTTTTTAAGCACAAGTTTGTCGAGATGCATGTATGACGATTATGACATATAATTTGAGGATTATACTTCTCCACATGAGAAGTTTTAAAAAATTTAATGATGTTAAAGATGTCTTTAATCTTTATTGACTGGTGACTGCAGTGACGCTTTATCATGGACATGGAATTGGGATATCAAGTCCCAATCAAAAAATATCACAAGCGAATTTTCAAAGATAAGGATGGTCGTGGAATTACCGGGTCTTTGTCTGTAATCCCTTAAAAACCTGGCTAAATTTGGCCCCACGAGGGAGTATTTGGCCCCATAAAATTTTAAATTTATCTAGGGATAATTGCTATGGGATGTCAAAAAATTGAAGAATATACTAAATTTCCCTTCATTACTAATTAATTCTACTAACTAATTCCACCCCCAAATAGTAAATTTAACCTTAATCCAAAGACTTTCCAAAACCAGAATCATTTCACTCTCATTTCACTCAAAAAAAAAAAAAAAAAAATAATCAAATCCACCCGCTCGAGATTCAAGCCGGAATTTTCGTCAAAGGTATGTTATCTAATCTCAATCGTTTCTAGTGTCTTATTTGATTAAATAACGTCATTTGGTTGCATAAAATCCGGAATTTTTAAGGAAAAAAAATCGCCTGATAATACCAGAATCGGCGTATCTGGAACAACATATTTACCGATTGTTCATCTTACTATGAACAATCGTTTTATATTTCCTTCCTTATGAACCGATTCTGGATGTAAAATTTCATGCAAGTTACGTAGTTGTGTATTCGGTGGATTAAGCAATATATATCTAACGATTATCTAGTTTAAGAAGAATAAACGTTAGATGTGGTACTATATTTGAGCCGATTATCTAGTTTAAGAAGAACAAACGTTAGTTCTAATCGGCTTATGTTAAACCCTATGTCAACCGATAGTTCAGTTGTCAATAGTTAATCGTTTGATACGATCCATAATATTTAACGATTGTTTGTCTTGTCCATAGTAATCGGTTTGTAATGTTTAGAATATATGCCGATTTTGTGCTGCAGAATGGATGATGAGAAGTCAAACGTACTCCATGTAATAAGACTAGAATCGAAGAGAGTGTTCGACTCGTTAAAGAATTGGAAATAGTGGAGATTCAGGAGCTCATTGAGTATTGTACTGAAAGGCTTAAAAAGATCGAGGAGTTCCGCAACGAGGAGGCTGATTGGAAGGAAATGGATAAGGCTTTGAAGCTGTGTGAAGAACTGGATGCTGCAGATAAAGGTCGTAAGGATGTTGCTGCCGCTGCCGCCTTTGCTGCTGCTGAAGATGATCTCGACCATCCTCCTGGTTTCCCAGCAAAGCGCCGTCGTTAGATACTTGTGCTGATGATCATGAAATTTCTAAGTAGTTAAAACTTTTAAATATTCTATGGTTTAAAAACTTGTTTGTTTGGTTTAAAGACTTGTTGTTGTTCTTGTTTTAAGACTTGTTGTTTGGATGACTTGTTTTAGTTTAAGACTTGATCTATGGATGAATATCATGTTTTATTACTTACTTCTTCTTTTGCATAAATCGATTTACTATACCAAAATTATAAGCCGATTATATAACAATCGGTTTACTATGTCGAACTTATAAGTCGATTGTTTTTACTTGAAATTGGATTTTTTCTGTCTAAGTTATCAGAAAAAATCGGCATACACATTTCTAATAAAAGCCGATAAAATTATCAAACTTTTCAATCTGTGACCGATTGTGTTTACTTGAAATTGGATTTATCCTGTAACTTTAAAATCGGCGTATACATATAAATACATTCGCCGATTTTGTTTATTTGAAATTTGATTTTTTTCTGTAACTTTAAAATCGGCAGATGATTCAATCTTTATAAACCGATAAAATTTAGGAAAAGGATTATCGTCATATATATAAAACTTCACAGGCTGATTATCATTTTTCCCATGTAATCGGCCTTCTATAAGTTAAATTTACGCCGATTGTATAGCACAGAACTTTCAAACATACTTATATTAAACCGAAACACTTTCATACATACATTAATCATTGTTCAAAATACAAAATACAACATATGAAAGCGACAAAATATGACAATCCCTTCACAAAACCAAACTTAATACTAGGCCAGGTCTACTACATATGTATCCAAGTCAACCATTACACGCTCATTTGGGTCATTCCCGGCTAATTCATTCTAACGTTTCATGTTGGGCTCGTATTTCTCTAACTATTTCGCAGAATCATTGTTGGTGAACCCTAGGCCAATAAGAAAACCTACAAAGCGGAGGTAATAGACAATCTTATGTTAACCTTAGACCGATAAAATTGATCTTGTTGATGTTGACTATAACAATTCTTCTATCCTTGAGCCTTCCACCGAATCTTGCTTCCTTTGGTGTGAATATCATATTTGTGCCCTCACCAAAGTAATGAACAACGCAAGTAAGAGTGTTAGAGCATTGCTCAGTTGAACCCACTGATATTGCTATCTCAAGTCAGTTGTCAAGTTTATGAGACAAAAACACAATCCTTGATAAGTTTACTCTACAACCTCGGACTAGGATAGTTTTAGGTAATCGAGACGAAGACTGATGAAGGCGAAGATCGAAGCTTACTACTTGATAAATCATAACGTCCTCGATAAAGGTTAGAAAGGCTTTTCCTTTCCGTATCGTATTTACCATTTCTATCAAACCAATAGTCTATGATGTTGTTTATATGATCCGAAGGTGTTCTAGGATTTTCGCCTTTGCATTTGTCACACTCGTGATAATTTGTATAGGTATAGTATGTTGGATTGTCTCTTGAAATATACCACAACGGTGAACGCGTACATGTGTTTGTATGGCATTTCAGAGAACGAGTAAAAGTCTGTATGAACGCGTTCATGAACGCGTACATATAAGCCATGAGAAAACTTCCAAACTTTCATATCATTGAAGTTTTTGGTCTAGGCATGATTAGTTCTCGGACTTGTCATTACTTGGCCCATGTAATTCAACAACTTAATCCAAGCGATGTTCAAACTAAGTATTTGGACCAGAAGTCGCAAATCGATGTCCAAACAAGAATTGGACCAGAAGTCGCGAACCTTCAAACAAGGTTGAGTCTTCTTTAACTTTTGGCTTAGTCCAAAGTTCTTAGAAGTTGAGAATGGGTAATCAAGTTATGGACCTTCTTAGTTCCGGAACTTACTTGAGCCCTACTCAAGGTTGCTTAAACTTTAAGCAAAGCCTCTCTTGGTGATCACTATAAATAGATGACCTTCTGCAAGATACAATCTCAATCCTCTACACATCTGTGTATCCTTGCATAAAGGTTGGTCGTCATCTCAAAGTCCTTTTGGACTACGACTATTGAAAGACTTCACTAGAGGATCGTGAAGCATAGGTCGGAAGTAAAATTCCATCATGTATCTTGGGTCAATTGAATATTTTCAATCTTATCACGACCAAGATTTGATAGAAACTTCGTAAGGTAG
>JAJJMA010160692.1:0-15430 GCA_023529015.1 Papaver nudicaule | reverse complement strand
TTAGTATCAAAATTTCTTGGTCTCTTATTAAAATTTCATCCACTTTTTGATTTGGGTTGATACAATTTCTTTGTTATTGTTTGATTGACAAAGTTTTCATGCCGACGGTACCCCACAACAGTTTTGGATGAGGAAATGCTCATGCATTGAGAATACAACTAGAAATCAACACTTTTTGAACGGTTCAAGAAGACATGTATTTATTGTGATATGTTTGTCGTATATTCTTCGTGTATTGTCTGCTTTTAATGAGTATATACATGATCACAGTTTTTATACCTCGATGAACTGTTAAGGTAATTATCTTTAATAAATTTATCAATCACTACGAACCTCTTTACAAGCAAAAGGGATAAAGTTTTCAAAAAAAAAAAAAAAGGGAGTAAGACAAACCAAAAAAAGGGTAAATTCAGGTGTCAAAGTGTGGATGAAATTAATTGTAATGTTCGAGTAAATTGACACAATTTTTTTTTTAATTATTGTCAGTAAAAAAGCTTAACAAAAATGTGGAAGCAAAGCACTTAAAGCTAAGTGGATTTGGAGATACTCAAGGGAGAAGCAGGTTTTGTGGAGAAAGGTGGTGCAACAAAAGTTTAAAAATAATGTGGAAGTCTTTTTGCCAATGGATGATGCTAGTAACATCGGTAGAAGTTTTTGGAAAAACATTGTGTCATCTTTTGAGTTTCTAGATGAACATATAGTGTCAGTGGTAAACAATGGAGTATCAACAGGGTTTTGGTTTGATAAACGGATACCAACAAGACCATCGAAGAAGTTTCCTGAGATTTTTAAGGCATATATGTACCCTCAAGCTTCTGTGGCAGAAACGGTGGTGAATGAGAGACTGCATTGCCAAACAAAAAGAGGGATGTATTATCATGAAAGATTGGAATGGGATTTACTGTGTAATGAATTTGGCTCACCAGAAAACTTGAAAGAGGAGGATGATACGGTGGATACTATGGGAGGCTATACAATGAAGAAAGGTATGGAGTTCAGCTACAAGATAACACAGTTTGTGACTTTAAACCGTTTCTATGGAGGAGTGGTATACCGAAGAAGGTGAGTTTTATGCTCTGGTCAAATTTCCACAACTCATTACTTACAATGACTATTCTAAGATACATGGGAATCAATGTTGAGAATATTGTGTGTTGGATCTGCAAGAAAGAGGAAGAAACAGGAGATCATTTATTGGTTACTTGTCACTTTGCATATGAGGTTTAGTCTCATTTATTGAATGCTTTCAAGTTATGTTTGATGGCTCCAAATTCTGTGAAAAAGATGTTCGAGGCCTTGAAGATGAACGTGCAGAAGAGGAAGTGTAAGGAGTTTTGGTGGAAGGTCAGTTATGCAATACTATGGCATATGTGAAAGGAAAGAAATAGTAGGTCTCATGGTGGTAGGGCAATGGAGGTGAGTTAATAAAACATACTATGGCATTTTGGTTTAGTGAGAGGGAGATCTTTAAATGGTTTAGTGTAAACTAAATTTTGTTTTAATGGGAGACAGTGATTCATTTGTGCTGTGCACAATCATTGTTCCTAGGATGTAAATATTTTGTACAGTATTTTTCTCATCGATATAACCATTCCAGCTAAAAAAAAAAGTGTGAAACTAATGTTTTATATTGCATATTCTTGGAATGTGGTTTGGTCTAATGGCATCTATATTATAAGAGCGAATGGTGTTTTTGTGCATGGACGGCATCCGTATTTTGGGGGCCAAAGAGCGGTTGAGATTCGATCTCCACATTTGCTCCTTTGTAATTTGACACTCCTCTCACACTCCCCTTATCATTAATTCCTTTTACGTTGTCCTCTTAAAGCCTTCGTTATGTCAATATTTAATGTCTCAAATCCTATGCATGAGTTGTGATGGCATCCGTTACAAAGCTTTCATTTTTGTTTTCTTCATCTTCAATTTATTTGTTTCAGTACATCACTGGTAAGATTGCACGAAGTAATATTACACTTCCCTCGCACTCATTAGTCGCGCTCATTAGTTTATGACCTATATTTATTCGCATTCGGGGAGATGAGTAGTGCAAGAAAACGGCTGTAACACCCCCTTTTCTCTATCGGACCATTTATTTTTCTATCTCTTTCAGAGCAAGCACTATGGTTCCCTATTAATAGAGAATTCTATTGAATTGAGAAATGCAACTACTATGGTGCAAAATTTCTCTATTGAATAGAGAAATTGATGGACTTCTCTATTGCCTGCTACCAATCCGTAGCAGGCAATAGCAATAGAGAAGCGAGGCGGAAATCCAATTCCCGCAGGGCGGAAATCCAATTCCCGCGGAAAACTTTTTACGGAAATCCAATTTCCGCCCAGAAGTCATGCGGGAATTGGATTTCCGTCCCATAAATATTACCGTTTGACCTTTTTTTCCTTACACCCCCTCTACACCTCAACATCTAACCATCCATCTTTCTATTTTTTCATGACAGTCAGATCCCCAACGACTCTTTTTTTCAAAATTCAAAAAAACTATCTGTTGGGATCTCTTCTATATAAAAAAATTCACTCTCTTTGACAAATCCACCCCAATCAATCTTGTTTATTTATAGTATTAAATACATGATTTGTTTTCTTAGTCATTTCACGCCCTTACACATACACATTGGTGTTATGGAAACTGCAAAAAATGGAAATATTATGAGTTGGGAATTTCAGATAAGACAGAAGAATTGTATCTCAACCACCTTAATTATCTGCATTACATTACAAAACATTTGTAACGCACATAAATTAAAGTTGTACGAAAAAATAAAATCAAAAAAGAAAAGATGTCTTTCAAGTGCTTTGTTCGACGATAGGTGTGGCCGAGGGAGCATAAGGCAAGGGTAGGCAGTTGTCTACCCTTGCTGGCCTTGCTCCAAAACCTATTTTTTCTCCAAGTTTTTAAAAATAAAAAAATCCAAGCCCTTTTTTTCCTTCTGCCTCCGCCCCTAGAGAGGTGCACACATCGATATCACATACTCCTCACTAGCTTTTTCTAATCTAAAAGAACATAGTATGAACTTACGGGCAATTAGTTAATTGTCGTTTTACTAGGAGTATCATCACCGGGTTCCTCGATTTTTATCGGAAAGAATATTTTCAGGTATGCCAACATACTTTCCCCCTAAAGAATAAGAAAACCAAAGCAAACTTGTCCTCATGTTCTCTTTTAGAAGTCTGTGTCATCAGACATCTTTAGCCTTAAATAGTGGGAGCATTTTAGTGATAGTCAAGTACCCAGTAGTGGCATGTATTAGACAGACAAACAAAACAAAAAAATCTGGCTATTTGGGGGGCAAGGCCCCTCAATGGAGGGGCAAGCACTAAAGTCCAAGATAGGGATTTAACTAGTTGGTAATAACAAAAATCCCAATATCCACCATAATTAGGATTGGTGATTGTAATTAGGATTAGCAAATAGATTATAAATAATCTAAAATGTTAGTTAACTTAGTTAGTAGTAATGGTTTACTTTGTTTGAAAGAGGAAGGAGAAGAAAAGTTTTTATGATGGAAATTTGTGTTTTTCAAAAATAAACATGGTAAACATGATTCTCAGAGCTCAAAACAATGATGGAAAAAAGTATTTGTATGTTATCTTCATGGAAATCAACTCAATCCAATTGCTTCAGACCATAGACTCGTCAGGGTAATTACATAAAATTTTGACGATTCATTGTCTGTGGAGAGTCTTTGACGACTCTGCGTATAAACATTGTACAGATGCATGAACAATTGACGAGGTTTTCACAATAACATGGCGAATCCAAAAGCATGGCAACTTTGTATATCTGTAAGTCGTCATACTAGGTAACTTTGGTTACTTAAAAATCGTCATACAATGTGAACAAAACCATGACGATTTAGTTGTTAGAAAAATCACACCTCTGCCCTAAAAACAAGTTAAATCGCAATGGTTGTTGTATAACTTCCATGATAAATAAATTTTATTATGCAAGAATCGTCATGCTTTACATCATCGACCATGAAGAGTCTGGCCTTATTAACAAGTGTTTCAAAACAGATTGTTTGTTATCGAGGATAACATCATTTCAGGCTTCTAAAATGCCCTCATAAGCTAAGTATGCTTATCGAAAGGGTTATAGATTAAATATCTTAGAAACGATGCCATAACATGTTGATTGGGCATTGCAACAACTTGTTTCATTATGTCGACTTAGGTAGTCTTGACATGTTTAAATGAACCATCTACATAATTATAATTGTGTGATCTGAGCTACATAATTATAATTGTGTGATCTGTCATTTTGAATATTAACTAGATTTCATCTTAGTAAAAAAGATGATAAACTCTGTTGTCTATATTACACTGAAAAGTATTAATAGCTGAAATGTGCTATCTATACCTAGCATTTGGCTTGCGGTTTACCCAGCACTGTTAAAAAAACATTGGTCCGAAGATTATCTTCGTGGTACCGTTAAATTTGATTTTGTATCACTAAATGTCTCCCACAGAGAAGAACTATTAATACATCTCAGTTTTAGTTTTCTGCAGATTTGTTAGGGCAAAACAATATTCTATAACGATCTTTTTAAGCAACACTTCACTCGATTGGAGCTAGTATAAATGACATAGTAAAATCCAGCAAATCAGTCATTGAGAAATTGCACAAAGTAAGATCAACGTGTGTTCATAAACAAAGGAGCTACATGGATGCCTCTGCTGACAACAATTTTTCCAAAGGATGCTTTGGGATATGCTTATCGCCTTTAGGCACCCTACAAATAGAATCAACTGAGCTGATTCATCTTCAGTCGGAGTAAATCAGTATAGGGCTATAAATATTGGGTATTATGGACTCTATGCATTGTACTCTTTTTCCTTATTCAAGATTTTGTCCCGCTGGGTTTTCCTTGTCAAGGTTTTAACGAGGCAACTTATGCGAGTCCATCGCTATCCAAGATTTGGATATTGTACTATTTTTCCTTCGTTCTGGTTTTGTCCCATCGGGTTTTTCCAAACAATGTTTTAACAGGCATGTGTGCATCCAGCGTTATTCTAAGCTTATCGGAAATTGTGCTTATATTTTTCCATCAGGTTTTGGCCGTATTGGTTTTTTGGTTTTTAATAGAGAACTATTCTTAGACTAACGGTTATTCTAAGATAAGAATTCCTGCAGAATTCAGATTACCGAATGATTTCGCATTCTGCATCTTTTTTCCATGTATTCAGGTTTTTTCCCTCCGGAGTTTTCTGATATGGTTTTGATGGGGGATACGTATGTGAGTTGAACAACATCATCATATCTTTTAGATGATTGTTCTATGTTCGATTAGGTTTTATATTTTTTCCCTGTCGAAGTCTTTAGCAAGACATTGAATCCAAATGACGAATATCCAAGGAGGTGTTATAAATCCATCAGGTTTTATGTGGTTGTCCACGTAAGCAACACATATACCATGAGGTGAATTAGTGGTGTGGACTAAAACCATGAGATGGTTATCACCTTAGCACCACAGTAGCTGCGTGCATTTTTTCATGAAGCTCACACCCTTAGCTAGTGTGTGTCATCTAATGGTGTTTTGACAATCAGTATAAATACCCATCGGGTTATTGTAGTTTGGATCTTATCTCATCTTCTTAATGATAATAAGATGAATCTCAATTATCTCTTATATACTCTTGTGTTGTTTTGGGTTAAATTGTTCCTAGAGTTTCATGAGTTGTTCATGTGAATCAATTTTTATATCATAAAACTAGATATGTTTAGTGGGATATAATTCAAGTTGGCTGCTCATCTTATGATGTTTATTCCTAAATTATTATGCAGGATTATCGGCTCTTTTGCAAGATACCCTTTGGCTAAATTTTGTTGCCATTTTCATACAGATTTTATTATTGATAATATCGTCGCACTTAGGTATACCGGAGAAGCTAGAAGTGAAGGCAAAAGGGAGTAAAACACATAACTACGACGGAGCAATAAATGAGTGAAGAGGCATGTTTATGGAGGTTTTGTTGCCCTTACTTTCCAATAATAGTTGGCTCCACCGCTAGTCTAGTGCATTACCTTCTTTGGTACTACATTACCGTGTAAGTGCATTTTTATGACAGTCTAGTATAGTGGTGGAACCAAAAGACAATAATTCCTAAAATGTCAATACCCTCGACATGTATGTTTAAAGTCAAACAATTTTTTGTAGAGATTTAGTTTTAGCCCTCAAGTTTGGCTCATATCCCTAGTGTTGGCAGATTACCAAAATACCCTATCACAAAACTACTAAGTTGCCCTTTTGTTTATTAAAGTATTACTAGATTTCCATCGACTAATCAAATACTAATTTTACTTATAAAATCATTTTAAAAATCTTCTTCTCTCTCTTCTCTACTACTCCTCTACTCTACTTCTTCTCTACCAAAAAAACCACACTACTTTGATCTCAAAAACTCTAAAATCACAAATCTCGAGCTCTAAATCTTCTAATAAAACTTGTAATACGAAATTAAGGATACTCTATCAGAGATATTACACACACAACAATCAAAAAAATGAGTTCTACTAATCAATCCGAAAATGAAAACCAAGGACCAAGAGAAACAGAAGAATCAATCAAACGCCAAAAATCGAGTAGAACAACAACGCCTTCGCCTGGCAAGGCTACTTGGAAGGTATTTAACACAAACCCATGAAGTTATTTTGTGTGTTTGAGTGCCGAACTAAGGTAAAAACGAGATTTTTTTTTTTTTTTTTTTTTGCACCAGAAAGAGGTTTGGCTTATAATTTTAGTCACAAATATGAGTCAAACCTCTGGTTTTCAGCAAATACCAGTTGTAGTTAAGAACAGTTCGGCTAATGATAATTTTAGATCTATGAGACGAACCAGTTTCAAGTTCGGCCCATTTTATGTTTTTAAGTTATGCGTCGAACTTACTGAGACTTCTGCCATTAAATTTTCACAAGTTCGACTCATATTTGTTTTTTGTCGAATGAGCCGAACCATCCGATATTTGCTGCCATGAATAAGTTTTGTGGTTCAGCTCTGTTGATATTTTTGTCGAATAAGCCGAACCGTTAACGGTACATTCTGCTTGTTATTTTTACAGAGAACTTGAAATAACTGGAACAATACAAGACTTAATGACAATAGTGATTGATCAGTTTGCACAACCTCCTGTTCATAATCTTCGAGGAAGAAGTGTTGTTGAGCCCGAAAGTGATGAAGAAAATGCTTCTCACTGTAACCTTTGTAACAATGTTGCAATCTTCAACAGGATCGAGAGGGTGACTGGTGGACCCAGGATGAGCAGAGCTGGGAGGATTATTCTTAGATCTGGGCGCCAAGTTAACTAGGTTTATGAGTTTGATGTGGACTTAAGCTTTCACTAAGTTTATGCATTGGATCTCTTGACTAAGGGTTTAACTAATTTTATGTATCGGATATATACCAAAAGGTATTCCTGGTTTATGTAATTTGATGCTTGCTAGCTTTGTTTTTACTGTTATTGCTATCACGGTTAAAGTATGGGGATTTTTAGAGAGCTATTTTTAAGTTTAAAGGTGACCATTAATGTTTAATGTTAAGAGTTTATGCAAGAGAAACTGAAATTCAATTTAAAAGCTGCATTACATACATACCGACCTAGGCAAGTTCAATAGTATTCAAAAATACTAGGTTCGGCTTACACACCAAAAAGTAACTTACAGTCGATCCTACATGATATAAAACTACGTAATTGAAAACTACGTTGCATGTCCACCTTAAGTGCCTCGCATATCCACCTTGTTGATGTTGACTATAACAATTCTTCTATTCTTGAGCTTTCCACCGCATCTTCAGCTTTTGGTGTGAATGTCATATTTGTGCCCTCACCAAAGTAATGAACAACGCAAGTAAGAGTATCCGCCAAGAGATGCCCGCATTGAGACATCACCATCCAATGCATACGCATAGTTGGTGCTCCCTTCTCCGGGCCTTGTATGCGAGCAACCAACTTTCTAAAACGATCTTCTTTTTCCTCATTGTTTCCTTCCAACATCATCGAAATATAAAACTTCTTGTTTTGCACTAGTTTCATGGCCATCTTCATCCTTAAATATTCACATTGAGTTTGATCACCCGCCATTCCCATATGGCTTATTTGCTCCGAAGAAATGTGGAAACCAGAATCCCCATCATCATTGACGTCATCGGTAGATAATAGTAAGGACAGATGATTTGAGGTAGTTTGGTTAATACTCCTCGAATATTGTGTAAAAAGTTATATGAGGTCTACCAAGTGCATTCCTTGGAGTCTTTCGATCACCAAGTGCGGATCTTAGAGTAACCATTACACAATCTCCCCTTCCTTGATTCATGGGACCATTTTGCCTTGCTTGTTCCTTGAGTCTTTGTCTTCAGCTTGTGCTAACTTCACTCCCTTGTGGAAAAAAACTTTAGAAGTACATCCCCCACTTGGTTGAGTCCCTTGCGAAAGAAATTTTGGATCTTTTGCCTTCACATTTTGCCACTCGGAATACTCTTTTTCATTGAATTCGTAGGCTCATCTTCTTTTTATCTTGCCTCCGCATATACATGTTATGAAGGGTCACACCTTGTGGAGTTATTGTCTCTTTGGTCTCTCTTGTAATCCTTCAAAACTTACCTCTCTTGCGTTCTATTCATGTTGGTAGGAGGCCTGCCTATAGACTTTTGTACCATTGGCTCCTCGACCGGAGGTTTCTTGCAGGGGTGATGTGCGAGTTCCAAATCGTGTATCAAACATTGTTGTTGCACCTTGTTCTTATTGGGGTAGCTTGCGACCATGGCTTTCATAATGTCCATCCCTAGAAGAGATTGAAACTCGGGAGCCGCAATTGGATTAGGTGTGAACGAGAGGTGCCTCCAAAACGGATCAATGGCCTCAAGTGGTATTTCCCACGGGTAATTAGCAATCACGTTGCTCCAAGGGAGTCCAAGGGCTTCATTGTCAAACATGAACATCCACCCCTACATCTTTTACTCTATTTTCACTCGTACTTCCTTTAGTAGGCCAAATCTTCCACCATATACCTTATTGTCCAATGTGACACCCTATAGAGAATACCCTTAAGCTTGTACCAGTCCTCGCAATGGTCTTGATCGTAAATTTTCAAAAACATGCTCCTGCTCTCTTCCATTTGCCACTTGATCTTAGCGATATCATCATTTGTGCAGATATGGATAGCTTTTTGAATCGTAACCACATTGTTAACACACCCATGAAGTAGTTTTTTCAAACGGCCATGACATCCCTTCGCTATACTTGTTGCCTAATTTTTGTAATGCCTCTATTGGTAAGTATATGCATACACAAATTTATGTTTGTAATGATCCAAAAATTGTTCCTTGCAATAATCCACCACCTTTAAACCTCACTCATATTAGCTTTGAAGAGGGACAAAATTCTTCCATACTCTTCAAAAATCATCGAATGTGCCACGTTATCCAATCACGTATAAATTCCAACCATTTAATTCCATTAGCAATATATGCGGCATCGACTTTCTTCTTCTCTTCAACTCTTCCTTTATCTGTTAGTTTGCTAATACGCTTTTCTTCTAATATATCACGTTGATTGTCTTTTGATCTCTTTGTCTTTTGAATATGATGCCTACAATTCGTCTTGATATTGCATTGTATGTGCCAAGCACAAAGAAAATGTTGAGCTTCCGGGAAAACAACATCTATGGCGTTCATTAGTGATTGATCCTTATCCGTTATAATAAATTTTGGAGATTGACCCGGTAAGTAAAGATCCTTCAAAGTTTGTAAAAACCATTCATAACTCACTTCGTTCTCCTTATCCATAAAATCACAACCTATCGTGAAAGTTTGTTTATCGGATGTGTGGCAAGTAATGTTCAACAATGGCATATTGTACTTATTCGTCTTATACGTACAATCCATGAGCACAATAGGATAGAAACATCGAGCCAATTCGATCATATCCGATGCGCCAAGAAAATATGATGCACTTTGTCATTAATGACTTGTTTCCTCATTGTATAGTTGTGTTTCTCGACTAATCATTCACATTGTTCCATAATCGCTCTACCATTCCATGATCCCCTTCTTTGTGCGGCTCTTTCTGTACGAGTAGAAAATCTGCATAAGCACTCAAGGTACTAAAGCCATCAGATCTACTCGCACATACAGTATTTAGATGAGAATCGATGGTACGAAGACCATAAGAACAATACCGAAGGTGATAGGAACAATAATTAAAGACCTCATTTAAATAGTAAAGACAATATAAGAAGATTTTCTGAGTATTATTGATGCTGAGATTACATGAATTAAACCCTAAGGAACCAGAGGAGATTACAAACCTAATCTCCTTCTTGCTACTTAGGCTCAACCAAACAAGAATCCAACCCCTACAACGTTTTACAAGCTCGCCTTATATAGGCCGAGCTTGGGTGGTTTACAGCTAATAAAGACAAAAGACTCAATCGTGGTGGTGTCAGTTCCTGTCGAGTAAGGCGGTTTACGCTCCGAGGCTGAGTCATGGGCTTCGGTCTCTTCACCATGGTCCGAATCCTTTCCACTCCGAGTCTTTACTTCGCTCAAGTGCAGCTTTTCTTCCCTTTTCAGTCCGAATCATCGCTCCTTAATCCTTTCGGTATAGTTTTGCTTCCTGGATGCGAGACACGTGGTCCGAGGGGTTTTTACCCCCTACACTAGTGTAAATTTGCCTCAAAATAGACAAGTTTTCTGGATAATCCTTCTTTATCGCCCTTAGGATATCGATTTGGTCGGCTTGCAATCATCGCCCTCACCTTCTCCTTCTCATGTCGTTTCAACCCACAAACGGAAGAGTGTCTAGTAAGAGAATGAGAAATATAATGGTTGTGACGACCATTCTCAACCTTACGTAGGAAATACCCTTTTTCATAGTTGTGACTTACTATAATGTTGAATGGGCAATAACACTTCCTTGATTTACATTTATACTCATTCTTCGAACCCTTTTTGATGTATGGTTTAGACTTTTTCCAATGTCTTTTTGGGGCGCCACTTCGATCGCAAACAATTTCCAAACATTTTATGTTTGTACGTTTGCCATACACTAACCTTGTTTCAACTCTATGCCTTTCTTTACGAACCAAGCCTTTGGTTCCTCCTTAATGTTCCATGTCTTCACGGAGAAAACCAAGAACCAATTAGATCACTATACTATACAAATTGTTTAAAAATTAGGGATGAGAAAACAAGGTTGAGTTGCATACCAAGTCAGTTTGATGGTGGGCAGAAGTATCAGGCCCTAACTGAGATACGACTTCGGGTTGATCGTTGAGCGCTACAACAATCTAGAAAATCCGTGAACAAAGTAAGATACCAGAATCGACTCATAAATACTACAATAAGCACCGATTAAAAATTACGGGTTCTTACTAAATGAAATAAGACCGATTTTATACGCCCAAGAAAACTCAAAAAAAAAAAAAAATCGACACATATTAAATTGTATATGAGCCAATTAAAGTTCGACAAATTGAAGAGCTCTTGTCTAATTTTTACTATATAATCGGCTTATGTCTTTGCCAATAACCACCGATTAAGAACTTGATAATTTTCTTGAGGAAAACATCAATTTTTTAGTCGGCGGTTCAATAAGATAATAAAAGTCGATTCTAGTTATGCAATCCAAGCTTCCATTAAAAAACCAGAATCGTTATATATAGTGCATAACCTTAACCAATTGTTGTTACTTTACTATTGAGACTGGCCAACAATTGGTGTATAACATGTTAATGATACGCCGATTCTGGGTTACGAAGGCAAAACCCGTGGAAATTTTTTGATCTTTTTCCATTCAAACAAGATTTCAAGCTGCATTTCAACCTAGACAAACACCATTCGAGTTACTTAACACCTATACCTCATTTTTTTTGAGGAACTTCACGGTAATAATCATCATTTTGCTCCCTCTCGAGCTCCTCACGTAGGTTTTGGTTGTGAATGTATTATTGCTCCCTCACATAATCAACATCTGCAAGATAGAACTTGGTTGGTGATGCATCAATACATTCATCACTACTAAAGGCTTCTTCATCACTATACATTTACATCATTTTCTTCTAAAATCACAAAACCCTAGTTTTTCAAACTTCTCCCACTTTTCTCTCCTTCTTCTCTACAACTACAAACACACTCAAATGATTTTCTACTAACTATATAACTTAACTTTAATCAAACAAACTTAACTATAAACATAATAAAGTAGTCAACTAAGTAGCAACTAATGGAGAAAGGGTAAAATAGTCAATTTTTCTATAAATGGTTTTATGATTTTACTTCAAACATCCCTGTTTTAACTTATTAATAGGGCCAAATACTTCCAAATTTAGTCGGGTAGAAGAAGCTGTTTAATCTATTTTGGTAAAATAGTCCATTTTCTATAAATGGTTTTATGATTTTACTTCAAACATTCCTGCCAAATACTTCCTTATGGTACCAAATTTAGCCGGGTAGAAGAAGCTGTTTAATCTATTTGTACTCAAAAAATGAAATTGGTAGGATTGAATTATTGTCTTACAAAAATTGCGCAAGGACGGCGAGCCAAAAGTAAACATCTGGTTTTCTTTCATCCCCTGCCCACATAAAGAAGCTTGACATAGGTAATGGGGTAGGAAGATGCATCCCCAAAAATGTTCATCGGTTTTCCAAAATATTATTCTCTTTTTTTTGAAAGCACGGTTAATATTAAACTAGTTCGACGAACAGAAAGGTACAACTCGTGGCACAGTTACACCCATTCTATCATTGTTTAAGATATTATATAAGAACGGTGGTGTGACTGCGTCCCAGATAACTGTTGATGGGTTCTTTGGATCGCGATGTTGACGTCGAACTGCTTCATTAGCCAATTCATCTGCTGCATAGTTAGCTTCACGGTATGCATGTGTAATTCGTAGTGTGGTGACCCTGTGGAGAATTTGCGTCGCTTCAAGAAGAAGTCCTTTGAGATGCCATGGAGCCTCCGTCTGGCCATTCTGCAAAATCTGGAGCATCGATTTCGAATCAGCCTCAAGCCAAACTTTGTTCCATCCGTGTCGTTCTACCATCCTTGCCGCAGTGAGAAGACCCCAAGTTTCTGCTGTGATTGCAGTGGAGATTCCGAGCGAGACCGCCATTGCTTGTAATAGGTTTCCTTCCGCGTTCCTTGCAATAACTCCAATTCCCGCTGATCCTGGATTGCCTTTTGATGCCCCATCCATATTAATTTTGATCCAATCCTGTTGCGGTGGCTGCCAAGCAATTTGGATTGTAACGGTTGACCTCGGTGCGGTGTGGAGAATTGGTGGAAGTATATCCGGTAGAAATGGTATAATGTGAGATCTCGCCCACTCAAATTCCTTCCAAAGAACCAGTATGACTTGGAAAATTTGTCCAGGAGGTTGTGTAACACGCTTGTAGAGTCGATCATTGCGAGCAAGCCAGATATGCCACATTGTGAAAAGCAATAGATTTTGTTGCGGTTCTGGAACACAAATACGAAGCATACCAGTAAGCGTCGAAGGTTGCACAAGATTCGTCATCATCGGGCTCAATGATTGTAGCATAAAATCCCAAATAAGCTGCCAAACTTCAGCTGCAAAGCTGCACTTAAAAAATAAATGGTTAGTAGTTTCTCTGAAGTCGTAGCAGGTTGTGCAAATTCCTGACTCCAACACATTGCGTGCATTGAGGACATCAAAAGTCGGAATGGCCTCGTGAATGGCTTTCCACAAGAAAAGCCTGATTTTATATGGGCAAGAAAACTTCCAGATGCGTCGCGAAAGTTCTGCCGATTGGGGATCAATCAATGGTGCTTCACAATCCTGATCAATCAAACTTTGATATCCTGTCTTGACCGAATATTGTCCCGAAGATGTAAAAGGCCAAATAATCTTGTCCTCCTGATTCTGGTGAGGAATGTGAATTGCCAAGATCCGTTGAGCCGTATCTTCAGGGAACAATTGAAAAATAAGATGATGATTCCAGGATCTGGTGTCTTGATGTATCAAAGAGGCAACAGAAAAACCCGGTAGTAAGGAATTGTCCCTGGCTTCACTTGCCGATTGTAGTGGAATCCATTTGTCCGTGACCGCCGTTTTATCTCCATTTCCAATAACATAGAATGAATGTTCATGCAAGAAAGGAGAAACTTTAGTCAAACCTTTCCAAAGACGGCTTGCAGTCGCAGAAGGCTTGGGTAAAGCAGGGAGATTAGAGAAATCCTTAAGGTACTTGGTATGGCAAAGGGTATTCCAAAGAGTATCCTTTTGCTGATGAAGTTGCCACACCCTTTTTAACATGAGCGCCTTGTTGTGTTCCTTGGATTTTCTAATGCTCAGGCCACCACGATTACGAGGTTGCGTAATCTTCCTCCAATTGAGAGTGTGAAGTTTCCTAGCAGTACCATCATGGCCCCAGAAAAAATTCCGAGCAATTTGGTCAATTTTTTTGTGAACCATGTCCGGAAGAAGCTGGGTTTGCATAATATGGTTTGCCGTAGGAGTGAGGGACGTATTGATGAGAGTTAGGCGTCCTGCCGGGTTGAGGCATTTGGACATCCATCCCCTTGTCTTCCTCTCATATCTGTTAATGAGTTCAGAATAGTTTGTCTTCGAAGATCTGCCATTAGGAAGCTGAACCCCCAGATAAATAGGAATGATGTGTGTGGTGGTGATGTTAAAAGAACCGTGTAGATCCTCAATAGATTCCAAAGCAAGCTTCGGATGATGAATGATGCTAGACTTTGTCTTGTTGATGTACTGACCAGCCGAAGTCGAATACGATGCTAGTAGGTTGTTGAGCGCCGAACAGGTATTCGTATCCGCTGTAATGGATAAGAGCAAATCATCCGCATACATTAAGTGAGTGATTTCTGGAGCCTTTCTGGAAATTTTGATTCCCCTTATTTGCTGAGAGTTCTGCAAGACAGCAAGATTAGCCGAAAGAACCTCCGCACATAAGATGAATATATATGGAGAAAGAGGTTCTCCCTGTCTTAATCCCCTCTTTGGACGAAAATTGCCGTGTGGAGCTCCATTGATGATGATAGAGTAGGAAACCGAAGAAAAAATATTATTCTCTTAACTTTATTTCTTTTAAAAACTAAATATCCCCTTATTTCAATGTTTAGAAAACTGCCTGGCCCGACCAGTCGGACCGAAAAACACGTGAACCAGTCATAAAACTGGTTGGATCGGCACTGATCCAGTAATCTCCCCAAAAACCACTCTCTAACTAGGAAACTAGTTAACCCGGACGGTTGGCCGCTAAACCATGTAAACCCGCTGGTTTAAGTGGATCAACCCTAATTGTATTATAGTAAATAAAATGAAATGTTTTGTAGGTGAGATTCAAACTGCAAACGTAAAGGTAATAGCCTGTCATGGAAACTAATGAACCACTTATATGATATGGTGTTGCAATCAATAAATATATTTATA
>JAJJMA010160690.1:0-15842 GCA_023529015.1 Papaver nudicaule | reverse complement strand
AGGGTTAGTTCAAACTATAAATAGAGGCTTCCTCTATCTTCCAAGGCAGAATATTTGTCCAAGAACATTCAGAACACAGAAACAACCAATAGCCTCAGAGAAAACACCTGAGAATCGAAACACGTTCTAGCCTTGGAGATTTCCAGTCAACTTCACGACGGGGATCTTGAACTCTCACACCCAAAACACATCCTCAACCTGATCTCAAGTTTCTTCGCTGTTTCCCTCCCTAGACCAACCTCTATCCTCTCTGCGACCGAAGCAAGACGGGAACGGCCATCCTTGGTTTAGGCTTGTCTTGTTCGACTTTGATCTCCGAGCACTACGAAAGTACCCAGAGACGGTACATTGTTTTTCCAGGTAAAAACACGTGGTTTTTCCTTTCCAATGGACCAACCACTCTGTCTGAAAACAGCCAGCTCCTCACCCGATTCTTCCATATCATCATCGTTTCTTTCCGATTGATTAAACTTTGGATATTTTTGGGTTATAGTCCAATTCTGTCGTCAATCTGTTTTGCTCAATATCACTTGAACGAACTCAAATTTACTAGTTACGACCGATTAATTCCTCGTCATTCGGTATTGCTCAAGATCACTTGATCGAACTCAAACTGACTAGTGATGAGCCGATTAAATTTTTCGTCATTCGATTTTGGTCAATATCACTTGAACGAACTCAAATTTACTAGTTACGAACCGATTCCATTCCCCGTCATTCGATTTTGGTCAATATCACTTGAACGGACTCAAAATTACTAGTTACGAATCGATTTCATTCCTCGTCATTCGATAATGCTCAATATCACCTGAACGAACTCAAAATTACCAGTTATGAACCGATTCCATTCCCTCTCATTCGATTTTGCTCAATATCACTTGAACAAGCTCAAATTACTAGTTACGAATCGATTTGTTGTTTGGTAAGGCCAAGGATATTAAGTGGTATCGCCGAGAGTTAGGTTATGTTAGCGATCTTAATGTTCACCTTGATCATCTTCTCAAAGCTACCCAAGCCAACTTGAAGTGGACTGAGAGTGAGCGCGATAATGGTCGCCGGCTAGCCGAACTTAACCGCAAGCAAAAGGAAACTGCCATCGAGGACCACACTCGAGCGAGCTCTTTGTTCTAGGCAGAAAAAGTGAGAGCTGACAAGCTTGCCTCACGCCTAAATCTTGTCTCCTCTGAAAGGGACACCGCCCAACAAGAAATTCAAAGGTGGAAAGACTTCGCGAAAATTCATGGTGATAGAGCCAGAGAGCTCAATGATCAACTAATCACCCAACTTCAGCAAGTCGCCGACGTCTCACGCTCATCCACCAATACCAAATTTGAGTATCACTTAAATCTCCTTAGGGAAGCCAAGCGGGTGCTTATAGGCACGTGAGCGAGCTAGAAGGTAGATTTCTAGAATGCTTTTCGCTATAACTTATTGTTGCCTCAGTCTTAATCTCTTATCTTGTTTTTCTCAGAGCGAATCAAGCAGTTGGAAGGCGAGCTAGAGGGGCGAAAGAAAATCGTCGAGGATCATCAACTTTGCACTGATAAGATTTCTGAACTCGTTGGGAAGCTCATTTATCATAATGGTTGTGAGGAGAGACTAAACCATGCTTTGGAGCAACATAGCCAGTGTCCCAGCTAGATTGCTGAGCTGAACCTCAAACTTCAAGATCATCAAAAGTGTGAGAAGAATATCAAAACTCTGGAAGGCAAAGTTGAATATTTGGGAAAAATTCATGATGAGCTCAGAGCTGATTTGAGCAAGGCTCAAAAAGATCTAAGAGATCAGGAAGCTAAGCACCACCTCCATTGGCTGGAGCTGGACTTCATCGCCGTTCAAGACTTTGTGAACGAAGAATTCCCCAAACTTAAGCTGAAGATACCCGCCAAGTATGCTCTCACTCCAGAACCTACTACTGAGAGAGAAGTCGTGGACTACGAGAAGGATGACGGCGAGGGTTCTGGACCCGATGAAGAAGATGAAGGAGCAAATGAGGAGGAGGAACAAGAACAAGAAGAAGAGAGCGAAGAAGAAAAGAACACGATGAAGAAGAAAGCGAAGAAGATGAAGAAAAAGGAAATGACGAAGCCAAGGTTGAAGGGAAAGACGGCGAAAAAGAAAAGGGGAAAGAGGGAGATAATTAACTTCTCCGGGTTTTCTCTCTCAAAGTCTTGCGAGTATTTTTCTTGTATTTCTGCTTTTGATACTTAGCAATGAACCATACCATCGTTATTTTGAGTAATGTAATTAAAATGTAGGGTTTATCTTTACCATCATTTCTATTAATGTAGGATTTTCCCTTTCTATGAATCCAATATGCTACCCTTTATACTTTTTGTTAAAGGCTTTCGTTGTTTTTAAGAAATGAAATATTTCATATTCTATCAGTACAGGGCACCTTGGCCTCCGTACTTATCTTCCCAGACTTAACCTATTGTTGAGTGAAGTCCATTGCCTGTACCGCCAACAATTTCATTCAGAGCCTAGAGTAGCACGCCCTTCGCATTGTTACTTGTGCCCGTCGGCGATCCTATTATAAGTGTCTGGGTCGCCCCGTAGTCTAATTACACAGCGGCTTCCGCTTGTGATGCTACACAGTGGCTCCCGCCGTAGGGTCTTATTTTACAAACACTTACAGGCCAACAAGTAACACGAGTGGACTAACAGCTAGCCTGGGTCAGACTTACTATACAGGGAGGTTGTTCACTCAATAAAATAGATAAGCTGTTATGCTTTAAGCGAGAGCCTTTAGCTCTATCTGACATTTTAATCAATGGCATTATGCCTTTGTAGGTGGCACTTGGCCTTATAGCACCTGATCAGGATTTTGTTTTAAGGCTTTGCCTCAGTATATTATACTTAGTTTTGCTGTTAAGACCTCTCTTTGGTCTTTAGCTTTTTTTTTTTAGTTTTGTAAGCATCGACGAAGGCTTTTGGCTTTTGTCATTGGCGCAGGCGAAAATTAAATGACACAATAATTTGTTAACGGGGTTCGGCGCATAATAGCAAACCTACGTCCCCGGATCTTATTCACTGTTGTTTTACATAAGCTGATAAGATTTCTTGGGTATTATGTCCGCCCAAGACTTCGGATTTTTACATTGTTTTCTTCAAGGATAATACTTTTTGAAGAACTTGGCGTTCCAAGGATGTTCTAGCTCCACGCCATTCTCATCAATCAGCACATATGCTCCACTCCCCGCTACTCTCTTGACTATATACGGACCTTCCCATACTGGTTATAGCTTCCTGCATCCTTTTCGCTGGGAGGGAGGAACTTCTCGCAAGACCAACTCGCCAGGTTGATACTCTCTGGGAATGACTCGTTTATTGTATTCACGAGAAAGTCGCCGATGATAATTCTCCATGTGCGTAAGAGCGATCAATCGATGTTCTTCTAAATCATCCAGCTTTGCCAGAATTAAATCTGTATTTAAATTCTTCTCCCAAGCCTCATGCTTTGTTGTCGGCAAAATCACCTCAGAAGGAAGTACTGCCTCAGCGCCGAAGGTGAGTAGGAAGGAAGATGCCCATGTTGCCTCTCTAACAGTGGTTCTATAAGACCATAAAACATTGTGTAAATGCTCACACCATGCCCCTTTATGTGGTTCCACTCTTTTCTTCAATCCCATTCCGATAGTTTTGTTTGTAGCTTATGCTTGCCTGTAGCTCTGTGGGTACAATGGGGTTGATTTCCCTAGCTTGACACTATAAGTAGCAAGTAGCTTTCTTATATTATCGCTGACGAGTTCCTTTCCATTATCAGTACAAATCTCTGCAGGTACGCCGAATCTGCAAAATATATTCTCCCAAACAAATGTGAATACTTCTTGCCCAGTTTTCTTCTTAATGGCCTTGGCTTCACACCACTTGGTGAAATAATCAGTTGCTACAATTATATATTTTCGTTGTCCTGAGCGTGGGGTCAGCGGTCCAATGATGTCAATGCCCTACTTGGCGAAGGGCCAAGGGCTAAGTACTGAGTTTAGTGATGTCGTCGGCGCTTTAATTCTTATTCCATGCAACTGACACTTCTTGCATCGGCGAGAGTAATCTTTAGCGTCGTTGTTCATCCAAGGCCAGTAGTGACCTTGCATTCTCACTTTTAATGCTAGAGCTCGTTGACCACTGTGATTCCCACATTCTCCTTCATGGAT
Source organism: Papaver nudicaule (assembly GCA_023529015.1). Classification (NCBI taxonomy): domain Eukaryota; kingdom Viridiplantae; phylum Streptophyta; class Magnoliopsida; order Ranunculales; family Papaveraceae; genus Papaver; species Papaver nudicaule. Next base: position 11,685 of record JAJJMA010160690.1, on the reverse strand, counting down.
TGATTCCAGCAGCTTCTTGCCTTCTTCTCTTGACACGCATCGCAGCAATGGCCCAGAGAATGATCTGCGATATAAGATTCCATCCCGGAGTTCATAATTCGCTGATCTACTAATAACTTGATGGGCTAGAACCTGTTTTCCAGGTAACGTAAGGCGATCCAAATAATATCGTATCGGCGTTCTCCAATCTGTTTCCGCTGATTCTTTTGTTTCTCTTGTCAACACCTCCCTTTGTTCTCGTTCTTCCACAAAGGATTGCCTCACTCTATCGATGGCTATTGAAGTGATGTCAGGATTTGTCATCATTGATGAGATGAAAGCCAAGGCATCGGCGTGCCTATTATCCTTTCTGCAGATGTGGCGAAACTTGATACCCGGAATCTCCTGTGCATACTCCCTAGCAAGTTTAAGGTACTTTTGCAGAGAAGCATCTGATGCCTGGTAGCGTCCACAGATTTTTCGAATCACCAGCTGAGAGTCACTTGTCATTCTAACATCGCTGATACCCATTTCAATGATCAATCGCATGGAGTGTATGACTGCTTCGTACTCTGCCTCATTGTTTGTCGCCGGGAATTCCAGCCTTAGCGAGTGTACTATTCTGGCTCCTTTCGGCGAAGTAAAAATAATTCATATTCCTTTTCCTTCTTTATTTGACGAGCCATCAACATATACCTCCCATCTCGTAGGACTGCATTTCAATAGCTCTGGCATTTCATTTTCTTGCTCGTCTAACGAGAAAGGGATATCTTCTATTTCTTCTTCTTCTTCAATTGGGAAGTCGGCGAGGAATTCTGCAATGACTTGAGATCGCTGTGCTGTACGTATTTCATATTGAACGCCGAACTGCTTAATTTGTGTGTTCCATTTGGCAATTCGTCCTACTCTTTGAGTGCTGTGTAGAATCGACTCTATAGGAGTCTTAGTTAGAACGACGATAGGGTGCGCATGAAAATAGGGACGCAACCGCTGAGATGCGAAAACTAATGCCAAGATTAGTTGCTCAATTTTGGTATAATTCTTCTCTGTTCCCTGCAACGTTCTGCTAATATAATAAATAGGCGTATCCCCTCCTTTGGTTCTTACAAGTACAGCACTGATGGCGAATGGCGTTGCGACGAGATAAACTCTAAGTTCTTCGCCGTGCTCCGGGGGTAGGATCGCTGGAAAAGTAGCGAGGTACTTTTTAATACCTTGGAAGGCAGATTCGTGTGCCTCAGTCCAGTTGAATTTTTCGCCCTTCTTTAATGTCTGAAAGAACAACTTGCATTTATCAGAAAATCTCGAGATGAATTTATTAAGCGACGCCAGAGTTCCATTGAGTCGCATAACATCTTTTACTGTCACCGGCGAAGGCATTTCTATGATTGCCTTGATCTTTGCTAGGTCAGCTTCTACTCCTTTCTTGGTGACAACATACCCTAGGAATTTCCCTGAAGTTGCCGAAAACACACTTCGCCGGGTTTATTTTTAATTTGGTAATGCGCATGTGATCAAATATTTCTCTGAGATCTTGAATATGAGTTTGCTTTATTTTGCTCTTTACTAGCATGTCATCCACATAGACCTCCATTGTTTTTCCTATGCATCTTTTAAACATTTTCTGCGCCATCTCTTGATAAGTAGCGCCGGCATTCTTCAACCCAAAGGGCATCCGGGTATAGCAAAACAACCCTTTAGTGGAGAAGAAGGATGTATGCTTCTGATCTTCTTCCGCCAAGGGTATTTGATTATACCCTGAGTAGCCGTCCATGAATGATAGCAACTCATGGCCCGAGGTAGCGTCTACTGTTTGATCGATACTTGGTAGCGGGAAACTATTCTTTGGGCATGCCCTGTTGAGGTCGCTGAAGTCGATGCAAATTCGCACTCCCTTGTTCTTCTTTGGTATCACCACCATATTCGCTATCCACTGGGGATATTTTACTGGCTTATGATACCAGACGCCCTCATCTTGTCAATCTCTGCTTCTACTGCCTCTTTGTAGGCTGGAGCCAATTTTCTTATCCTTTGCTTGAAAGGCCTAATCTTCGGGTGAATATCTAGTTTATGACATGCTATTGCTGGATCGATGCGCGGCATTTCATTCATACCCCAAGCGAAGACATCCACATATTCTTTGAGCAGCGCTTGTAGCTTCGCCGATTCATCTTCATTTAGCAAAGTGCCAATCTTCACCATTTTTGGATCATTCCCTTCGCCGATGTTTATATCTCTGGTAGGTTCCACCGTCGTAAAATGTAGTTCGGGCTCTCCCATCGGCGATGGTTCCTTTAATTGCTATAATGTTTTTTCATCAATCTTCGCCGAAACTTCTACTGAGTTTACTGAATGCATGTATTTTGTCGAGTCGACGATGAAGTCTTGAATTTCTTATTCTTTTAAGGCTTTTTTGCCTTGCTTCTTCCTTTCAATAATTCTGCCTTTCCTATTTTCACGCATTTATATGTCCGCTGCATTGCAAGCTTTCGCCACTGCCAAATCTCCTACATACTCAGCGACTCCTTTAGGTGTTGAAAACCTTAAACGTTGATGATAAGTAGAAGGCACCCCTTTCAAGCTATGTAACCATGGTCTCCCCAGGATTACAGCATACAGCGAATCAACGTCCACGATACAAAGGGTAGTATCCAAAGCGAAATCATCAAAGATGACAATCTTGAACTCAATTTCTCCCTTTGGTTTAGAAGCAATCCCATTAAATCCGTAAATGTTGTACGATGAAACTGTCGGCGAAGGGATTTTTGTGTCTTTCACTTTCATTGCTTCATATGCATAATTAAAAAGGATATCCACCGAACTGCCTGGATCAATAAGGACTTTGGGTAGTTTGAATCTTCCCATTTGAATAGAGAGGACTAAAGGATTATTATGGTTTCTCCCTTCAGGTGGTATCTCATCGGCGGAGAAACCCTTACAAGCTTTCATCCAATCCAATAGTGGCTCTTGCTTAGCGGCGACACTACAGATTTCATTTCCCAGCCTATCTCGCTTATGTACCCTAGATAAGATATTGTTGTGGAATTCTTCTCTAGTGATCTTTGAATGTACAATGGAGAAGCAATCCAACTCCAACAAGTCGCGTTCCACCTTCACCCCATACACGTTTGGAGCCTGAATAGCCTGAATTGGTTGAACCATGACAGGAGGTGGCGACGGCAACTCAAGAAATTCTTGGAATTTCCCCAAGCGAATGAATCTGTGTACCTCTTGTTGTACGCCGGTACAATTTCCCGTTGAATGGCCATAGAACAAATGGAACTGACAAAACGAGTTGGTATTAGTTGGCGGGACTCTTGGGTTTCCTCTATTATAATGATAGCGAATATCATCTCTGCAATTTGAGTTTTCTATTTGACCCCACGCATCAGTATATGAAATACAGAGCTTTGGCAATGTTGCATACTGGAAGGGCTGTTGGTTGCCCCTGCCAAATTTTCTATTATCGCCGTTGTATCTTCTATCGCCATTTCCGTTCCGCCGATTGTCATGTCCACCTCTACCATCATTTCTTCCTCGATTATCCTGCCTATCTCTTCCCTCATAGTTATCTCGCTTTTGAGAGTTCCAATGCTGGTCGGCGGTTACTTGTTGCTGCTGTCTCGCGGTTTCTAGTACCACCATCGTCGAAGAAGGAGCTGCTGCTAATCTTTGCTGCTCTGCCTTGTGCCATTCTCTTATTATCTCTTCTATCTCTTCAGGGGAATAACTATTGATTGAGTGAATTTGCTTTACTCTTTCTCTTTTATGACGGAGTTCCTCTTCCTGAATTTCTTCATAATTCATCCATTCATTTTGCTTTGCTCTCATAGCTTTCATGTATTTTGGAGCATCCCAAAATAGGATCTTGTACATAGGGTCTGATGTCTCCATAGAATTAATGAATGCCCGAATTTTGTCTTTGTCAGATACCGCCGAACCTACTTCGCTACAAAGTTTTCGCCATCGCTGAATTAAACTTCTATATGTTTCTGAAGGTCGCTTCTTGATGTTAAACAGCCTCTCCACCCCTGGGCGACTTCTGTTATTCTGGATGTAAGTGCGCAAGAATTTTCCCTCTAGCTTGCTAAATTTTCCAATTTTACCTTCTTCTAATCCATCGAACCAAGCCAAAGCTTCGTCTTTAAGGGTTGCAGGAAATGCCATACACATTATTGGATCTGAGCCTACCCAAGCCGCCAAGTCTCGCTTATAGCTTCTGATGTGCTGAGATGGATCCCCTGTTCAGTCAAAGATGGACGAGAACTTAGGCATGGTAAACCTAGTAGAGACATGACCATATGTGATACATTCTTTAAAGGGTGTTTTTTGTGCCTCAGAGAGTGCTGATTCTAGTTTTGACTCCTTCGCTGATCCTTCCATCGCCGCTACTTTATGCTTTAGGCGGCGAAGTGCTTTTCGCATTCCTTTGTCGTCACGGCCTCCTGAATCGTCAAAACCTTCCTCGTTCCTCTTAGGTATGTCTATTCTTCTACCTCTCTCATCGTACTTCGCCGATGATTCTGATATATCTATGGTGTTGTCCCTTCCTTGGGTAGACCTACTTATTTCAGATCCACGAGTGGTACGCGGCTGAGATGTATAACTCTTGCTTTGTATCATCTTTCTATTTTCCGCCATTAACTCTCGGTGGCTCTGCAGGACAATCTCCATTTGCAATTGCATCTGCATCTGCATTTGAGCTGATTGCCGATTGTTCGCTTCAAGTATCTGCTTTAACAAGGTTTATGTAGTATTAGTGGACCCTGCGTTATCTGGCACCACCACCGGTCGAGCCAAAGTTGTGTCAGATGCAACTGATGTACCACTGCCATTAGTGACTTGATGAACAACTTCTGGGAGAATAGGTTCGGCGACAGCTTCTAGAGTTACCACCATTACATTAGGTGTTTCGCCGACGTTGCCTTGCAATGCATCTGCAGCTGCTACACCACCTCCATTGACATTCTGAGCTATGCCAATAACATTTGAATATTCGCCGATATTCCTTTGAGTTGTTCTGTTGCCATTTGCTACATCACCAACATTTCCCGTGTCTGCTTCTCTGCCAACCCTCCGTGGTAACATGCTGGGTTCACCTGTTGCTTCGGCGTTCTCCAAGTGGGTGATATCTTCTATCAAGACTTCATCTTGATGGAGTTGTTGCTGTATGGGTGGTCGCCGAGATGAACTCGCTAGGAAAGGATTCGCCAACCCTGCTGGTTCTGATGCTCTACTCCTGGTGTTGTGTCTACTGGGAAATACCAATGGTGTAGGAAGAATGGGATACCGTGGAGGTCTGCCCGCTGGAACCCTGCTACTCTTACTCCTAGAACCCATTCGCCGAAGATCTGTAAAAGAAGACAAACACACTTCCTGACAGTATTGCTCTGTTAGTACTGTGGGTAAATGCCAAACGAGTTAGTTGAATAGCTTTTCAGAATGTTGTCGAGAAAATGACAAAAGTGACAGCCTTAAATCAAATGTTGCACCGATGATGACCTAATCATGGCAGGGAGGACTAAATGGGCATTTTTTCTTTTCATACAAACTGCAAAAACTTCATGAGTGACTATGATTTTTCGATCAAAAGGGGTGTACGACGACATTTTTAAGAAGTTTTAAAAGCATTTTATCTGCAACCCCAAAATACTCGCTAATTCACCGAAAAACAATGTTTTTTTTTATAGCAACTTCTACCAACATCCGATAATATATATCTATATTTTCTCCAAACCTACCCAAAATAGCATATTTTCCTCAAGATAGGTAATTAATCCTACACTGTGGTCTAAAACATACTAAAAATAACGTTTTTCCTATCCAAGAAAATCATTTTCTGCTGTACCCATGTGACAAAAGTAAAATATGTGATGAACCCAATCAAATCATATGAGCAATATTTAAGTTCTGAGTTGAAAACTCCTTATACGGCGATATATGTTACTAAGAATAGCACTATTTCTCAATCAATAACAATACAGGTGAAACTTAAACAAGAAAACACAATAACAGAACAACACATATGTTAGTCGTAGCAAATCATGATGGAAAACAAGGAAAAAACAGATTCAATCCCAATCTAGCGCCAAAATGTAACTGTCTAAAATCCCAAGGGTTAGATCTTAGACAGTACACCCAAATATCATACATAAACATACACAGAATCATGCATACACAAATAGTAAAGAGTTAAGGGTTAGAGATACTTGACAAGGATTTTACTTGGTTCGCCCTCGTAAGTGGGGACTACATCCAAGGGGTTTCACTAAAATATGCATCATTACAATTCTCTCACCTTGCTTAATCTTCTAAGTATAAACTCTCAACAAGAACCCTAATCTCGGCACTGGGCTAAGGAGAGCAAGTAGGGTACTTTTCCTCTCTCTAGACCAAACCAAGAAATGTCCAACCCTTTTCTCAAGGGTTTCTCTCGCTATTTATAGATGTTTACAAAGTGGAAAACAGCTAATACAAACAATTATTTTTGACACTAATTTGTCTCTACTCGCCGACACATCATGTCGCCGAGGTGATATTTCTTCTATCAAGTCTTGGCGGCCAAGTCTTCTTAAGGATAAGGATTGCTGACGAGGTTCCCACTGAGTCAACAAGTCAACTCTGACAATCTATCCGTTCTGACGAGTAATAAATGCTCAACCACTTTTCAACTACCTCCGCTGTGACATCCTGACTCTCGTTGATGTTACTTCGCTCATCCGCTCTTTTATGTGCTCTGTTGATTCTTCATTTTTCCCTTACTCGCTGGTCTTTTAGTTGAGTGCTTCGCCCAAAGCTCCCGCCAACGATTCCATACTTCTCACGAGTGATCTCTTTGGTACACCTTCACCCTTAGGATGCTATTATTAAGCAAAGGCAGTTTCTACCCTTACAAATCATTCACAGAATTTTTGCGTAGATTCAAAGCAGCGGCAGCACCAGTGGGGAAGGAAAATGAAAAGATGATTTGTGTACTATTCAAAAAGGCACTACTACCAGGACCCATAAGAGATTCGTTTTCAGGCTCTGTATTGAATTCCTTAGATGACATTTATAGAAAAGCCGGGAAATTTGTGCGAAGAGCAAGACAATGGTCTAACAAAGTCAGACAAGAAGATGTTCCATGAACACAAGATTTATGCAACATTACCAAATTCAGGGGATAAGAGAGTACATTCGCCAAAGTCATCAATGGACCAGCCAGATCAGAAGAAAATCTACAGGGAAGATATTGAAAGTAGATGGAGAGAAGAAGAAAAAACGTTCATAAAGTTAAATGCATCCCCCGAAGAAATACTAAAACGTTTTAAAGACGAGCCATTCTATGAACCACCAAGACCAATGAGAAATAGTGGAAGAGGGAAATCCTATTGTGAATATCATGGATCATATAGTCATCATACTAATTTCTGCAGGAATTTAAGAAGATTCATCGACTGGAAGATAAAGGAAGGGTATTTAAAAGAATTTGTTCAGAGTACAGCACAACCAGGAAGTAAAAGCCCAGAAAAGATTGTCAAAGGATGCGTGAACATGATCCATTCAGGAGTTGATATCTCGGACAAAAAGAGAAAGCTATCTACAGGATGTATCCTAGATGCGAAAAGCAGATAGCTGATTCTGCCACCGAATGACATTACTTTGACAAAAAATGATTTGGCTGGAGTAACTATACCACACTCTGATGCCTTAGTAATTGAACTACTAATTGAAAATTGGTATTGCAGGAAAATTCTAATCGATCAAGGTTCAACATGCGATATCATTTATCTTCAAGCAGCAGAACAGATGGAATTAACAAAAGAAGGAGTACTCAAGGAAAACACATCTGCAATAATAGGCTTCAACGGATCAAGGACCTACCCATTGGGAGAAGTTACTTTACCAGTCAAAGCAGGACCCATTACGACGTTAGTGACATTTCTGGTGTTGAACACAAAGTCGCCTTACAATGTGATCTTATGAATGAACTGGCTACATGTAATGCAGGCCGTACCATCAACATACCATCAAAAACTGAAGTTCAACACAAGGGATGGAGTATGCACAGTACCTGGAAATCAATCAGTCTCGAAAAAACTGCAAGTATTGGCACTGATTAAAGGAGATTCATACGAAACAGCAAGGCAAGACTCATCATACCAAGTATGAAATCAGGGTCTGAAGGACAACTTCTATAAAATAGATATAGGATTACAATACCTGATATAAGTTTGAGGAAGAAATTTGTAATCGGAAAACGATGACAAAAGCTCATGTCAGAGCATAATTAAAGCTCATATTAGAGCGTAGAACGTTTCAAATAAGCGAAAAGCTCATAGATTAGAGCATTAGAAAGCTCATGATAACAGCACGTGTCATTTGTTTAAGCATACTTATGCAATGGTACCTCTTTTATATTTTATATAACATTTTTCGTAATAGTTAAAAAAATTAATCATATGAAACATTCGACATTACAACAACAGGTTTCATTGAATCAGAACCTGAAAAGCAGACTCTGATCATAATAATCAGCAGAGTCTGCAATGCAAAAAAGATGTAGTAAAGGAAAAATATCCCAAAATACAGGGTCTACAAAAATAGAATTTTATCCTTTTCATTACTTATAATTGGATTATTATACTATATCAAAAGAGAAGGGAAGAAGCTGCAAACAACAAGAAATTATTTTACACAATCTGCAAAATTCACAAACAAAAATGGTGAGGTTCGCAAGACTAAATCTTTCAGATCAAGAGGCATTAAGGGGAACAATTTAACCCTATTATGGTCTACTCAGGTCCAAATGTTATATGGCAGAATCTGATGTCTTATAACACAGACCAACGCTCTCATTAAATAGCTAAGATTGATCCTGGTAAAGATATTCCCCGATCAAAATATAACACAAGCTCAAACCTGAAGTTCAAATAACAGCACAGAAAGATACCCTGGCCAGGTATCTCGAAATAAGACTGTTCGCACCATTTAAGAATAGTTGTATTCTCAAATGGGAAGAGATAGAAAACCCAAAATTCAAAATTAAGCAAACGAAAGACAAGAACCATAACATCACCATACACACATATAAATAAAATAAACAACCGTAAAAAAAAAAGAGGTGCAAATAACACAAACATATAGCATCCACCAGACGTGAAGACATGCAAAATTGTTCCACCATGACAAGAAAAACCAGCAATACAAGAAGAAAATAGTAAGCAAATTAAAAGATGCAAAGCCACGACTTCAAACGAGTAAGTTCTTTCTCTAATGCATCATTACTTGATTTTAATTCTGAATTAGATAATTCTAGAGTAGAGCATTTCTTTGCCATAGATAGAGACTCCTTTTCAAGAACAGCCTTGGAAGCATTAGACTCAGTAAGAAGCATGTTCATTACTGCAACACGCTCTTTTACTTCAGCTATAGAAGAATCACATAGAGATTTAGTGGCCTTTAGAAGCTTCAATTCCTCTTCTTTCTCCTTTAGAAGATTCTGAGAATTAGAGATAGAAATCCCAAATTGCTCGAAATCCTTTAAAAATGATGCATTCAATTGGGAACAATCCATAGTCTCAATCGCATAATCCTTTAACCTTTCAATCTCACTTTTAGAAGAAGAAAAATCATTATCAGCCTTTTCAGCCCTTTGCATTCCACTCATCAGCGCAACCATACTCTGAAATAGAAAGAAGAAATAGTATAATTTTCATGATAAACATTATGTGGGCAATTAGTAAGAACAAATGGATAGGAAATTACATTCATCGCCGCATCTGCACCAAAAACCTTGAAGATAGGAAAATCCAAGGAATTCAGACTAGTGATATCTTCGGGACGAACCAAAGATGACAGAACTCTATAGGCTAATTCGGGATTTCCAAAGACAGAAGAAAGATTATGAAATTTATCCAAAACCTCAGAATCGAGCTTAAAGTTGTCATGAAGGTGTTGTAGGACTTCCGAAATAACAATTTCCTTAGATGGATAAACTTTAGCTTTATCAACTGAATCACGATTACCTGTGGAAGAATTTTCTTTGACTTTCTTCTTTGGATTGATCACCTTAACGGCAGGTTCTGAAACCCTCTCTAGATTCACATCCTTAGACGAATTTTCAGGTGCATAAAAAGGTTCATTACTTACTTGAGTAGGAATAGCAAACCTTGGAGACGATCGGGTACTTTCGGTAGAAGAAGATTTAGATCTTTTCATAGGATAACAAATTCTCGTATTAGCACAAAACTGATCATTACTAGCATTCAATTCCTTACATTTCCTCTTTACAATAGTACCCCTAGTCATCACCTGTGTAGCATATAAAGTAGAAAGCTCTGCAATTGAAGGAATCTTATCCCATTAGAGACGATGCTGACTAAAATCAAACACACTATCCTGATTTTTAGGCATAGAATTAATGGATTAAACCATTTTTTCAATCTTGGAATCAGAAACTGAAGGAGAACCAATTTTCAAGTAGTGAGCTTCAATAGATGATGAATTAAGTGGATCAAGAATACCTAAAAAATAATAATAATAAGGAATTATATTTATATGAAGATTTTTTTTTTAAGCAAACCAAAATAATCAATAGAAGAGAACTTACATCTATAAGGAAACAAGTTGAAAAAGTATGGTAGCCAGAGATCTGATGAAGAAAGGCGATAGCCACACTCCCAATTACCAGAAATATTCAAGGGTTTAGTATGAATATCATGATCTATATTCAACATCAAATTTATGCCATCTCGATCATAATAAGGCCTTATAAACTCAATTCCAAGAGACCAATTAATCCTTTTACAACGAAGTGAAAACAAATGGGATTGCCGAGGATCAACTTGGTAAACATCGTATCTAAGAAAGATATCTAGAGCATCAATAGATTTACTAGAAGATTTTTTACTTTCATTATAGTAAATAACATTTTCCATCATTACATAGAAAGAATTAGTCATTTGTCTGGGCGCTAATCCGACATACATTAGGAATTTGCGAATCAGTCGAGGAAGAGGAAATTTTATATAAGGAAGTTGAAACTCAGAAATTAACAAATCACCAGTCTTGATTTTGTCCATAGGAATCTTAGAAATATCCTGATATTTATAGATTTGACGAATATAAACGTCAACATTCTTGAGAGTTGGATATTTATCCTTCGAAACATAGCAGTAAGTATTAGAAGCCATTTGCAAGATAATCAACAAACTAAACACTCAATACCATCCCTCACTCCACATTGAACGGGAGCTTTACCTACTTTTCTATTGGTTGGGTGAAAAAAATTTGGAACGTGATTGGCCGGACATTTTATAATCATATTTTTGATTGGCTGGACATTTTCGGCCGTTCAAGTGTTTTCAAATCTGTAAGATCAATGGATGTGAATCGATGAGATTCGCTCACCCACGCGGGTGAGAAAGGTCTCGATTGTGGTTGGTCGATAATTATAAATTTTATGTTACACTCCGTTTACATATTTTTTTAAAATCTTACACCGTTGAATCTAGGGTTCGCAAAAAATAAAAAACAATTTTAATTTTTGGGCAAAAATTAAAACACGAGGGAAATAATAAGGTATATAAGGAAAATATTAATTGTGTATTTTAGAGTAGAAAATCGTTGGACGTGTAGAAAAGTAAATTGATAAACATATTTTCAGCAATAAATCCCCAAATTTATTTGTAACTAAAATATGCCGGATAGTTCCCATTGAAACGA
>JAJJMA010160658.1:0-10330 GCA_023529015.1 Papaver nudicaule | reverse complement strand
GTTAAATTTGGCATGTCTCTCAAGTTTCAGTAACCATATGCAATTGTGAATTTTTACAATAGAACCTAACACCCATTTCTCTCTTTTGGTGGAATTGATGTGGCAAATATCTTGTCACTATCAGGGAAAACCCCAAATGTAAGTTTCCTTCTCAATGATATTTTGTGTAGATAAGAATCATTTGAATATATATACTGCCCATCACCGTTTCTTGTTTAAACATCTATTTAGGTAAAGCACGATTGCTTAGACGAATGTCCATATTTCACATTATATTCAAGTTAATCTTCTCAACATAACAGAATGGGTCACAAGTCTAACAGAATTTTTGTTCTCAATCATGTATGGCAGATACCTAAAGATATACTCTTGCAAGTCCTTGGGCCAGAAAAAGTTTACAAAAATGTGATCAAGAGAGTAATAAACTCAAGCATTGCCGATTATGTGGAGAAGGTACATTGTAGCCTTTAAACATTGTGATTTTATGCTTTTAAGTTTGAACCTAATAATTTTCCTTTTCTTTTACTTTTAAATCTACCCTACTGTTCTTTCCTTATTTCTGCTTTATTGCCTGATTTTTACAGGAAGTTTTGTAAATAACCAAGGATCTTAGTGTTGAGCAAAACTACGACGAGCTTGAAGCAAAGTTTGAACCTGGTACAGAATTCAGCTTTGACGCATTTATTCATCTTCAAGAAACAAGTAAAGAAAATTGATTTTGAGGAGGATACTGCATGGCCCTCCCTCAGACAGTGACGAGAACCACGCGTATTATGCTTACAAACTAGAGGAACAAACTCAAATGGGACATGCCTCTAATGGAAAATTTTTTATGCGTCTGATATTTATCTTTTAGTAGAATTTTTGTACCCCATTAGCAGTGTACAAACAATTTTGAAGTTTGATTGAAATCAAATGTATTTTATTAAAATACATCCATTTCTAATCTAATATACAAACCATATATGTTTTCATGTTACATTTGTACAAAGCAAATGTCTGTCAAGTCGTCAGACTTTGATTCTAGGGTCTAAAAGGCTGTATAAGAGCATCTCCACTTTTCTTTTTTTTTTTTGAGAAAAAGGATTTTTATTTATTAATCTGAATCAGAATCAGAATCAACAGGATTACAAGTTTTAGATGGAAGCCTGGCAACAAGCTGAGCTCCAATCTCTTTTTGAAGTACAACCCCAATTCTGTGAAAAAGAAAATCCCCCACGATGACATTCGCGTCATGGCTAGCCATGTAGTTACGCAATCTCTTGAGAAACTCCACTGTGTCACTACCCAACTCCCCCAAAGTGGTAAAAGCCAGCACACCGAGACCAAATCCCCGAGCAGTGCATTTCTCTAAATACTTATCTTTTTTTGCGAACGACAGCATCCTCAATTGGGGTAATACAAGAAGGAGGAGAGGTAGTCCATGTATCAGAAACATGGTTAGAAAGATCAGCATGCCGTGGTGAATGAAAGATGCAAGAGTATGAGCCAAAACATTGGCATCCTTCCTAATAAACTTAAATTCCACACTATGGAACTTGGAAATCAGATCCTGAATCTTCAGAATATTGTCTCTTATGGACCAATGAATATCAGCACACCTACATCTGAGAGCATTAATCACCAAAAGAGAGTCACCTTCCAAGATGATTTTATTAAAGCCTTCTCTAATCACAAGTTCCACTCCCATCAGAGCACCACAAGCTTCAACTTCAATAGGAGTCTTAAAATTAAATTCTCTAGCCTGACTGCACATATGGTTGGCTTGACAATCTCTGATGACAACATCAACAGCATAGCCCTTAATCCCTGCAGCCCCATCAAAATTAACTTTGACCACATCAACAGGTGGTGGCTGCCAAGTTCTGACATCTTCATCTATAATATATGTTAGAGCATGGCTCGGTCAACCTCACTAAGTGTTGGTATGTCAAGCTTAGTTGTCAACTTTAGTGATCAAAACTCGACCGCTAAACAACACACATTTAGGTGAAGTCATGTGAGAGAGTTAGCTTTAGGTTGTGGAAGATTTTGGTAGGATTTAGAATCACTGGTTGAAGAGTTGAAGAAAGACTGAAGATCAAACGAAGACATCTAGCTTCATCATTCAACAGGTTAGTGAATCTAAATAACGCGATTCCATTATCTTTTACACTTGTGCCACAAAAGACATAAACATAACTCTCAGCTTGAGCTTTACGTTATGACTCGATCACTTGTGATCAGTGTGTCTTATGATAACTCCGTTTTACCACTTGTGGTATTAGTGTGTAGTTATGATGTTCCAATATTGCGTAGAGCTTTCTTTTCTTCTCCGTCTCTAAGTTAATATAAAGGTTTTTCCTAAAACCTTTTCGAGTTGGATATAACAATGTGATGTTATCTCGGTAGTACTACGAGATTTGATCCATCACAGTATTGTGTCTCTTCTTACCTAGTCTGGCTCTGTCGGATTGATTGCATATATTTATATGAGCCAATGTAAGAGAGATCGTGACTCACACTTATGTTGTGTAGACTCGAAATACTGTTGTTTCTGAGATTCGAATATGACGTCGTGGTTTGGCTCTAAACTCTGAAGTTCTGAATCATTCATTTGATTCTGTATATGAACATCTTGTATGCCATATCTCACTTCTGGATTCCGAAACCATATTTGTGTATCTCAACTTATGAATTTTCAATGTTTGAACCTCAATGTAGGTTTTGATAAAACTTGACGTTGATTTCGAAACCATAATCTGGTTTTCGTATTCATAAGCTATTGGTCCGAAACTTAAATATTGTGACCAATGAGATATAATAGATTCGAAACTATGTTTGTGTGGCTGACAGTGACTTGAGAATCGAGGCCAATATGTCTTGACCATGTGAGATCTAAAAGGTCGAAAAGACCCTGGGGTTTCCTAAAGGTTTATGAGAACTGGGAAATATATTCCTGTGCGTCGAGGCTAAAAAGGTGTGATGCTGAAACGGTTCTCGACCACATGGACTCTCAAGTTCGACACCAAACATTTGTAGAGAATTTAATATGTGTTTGTTGTTTCGAAACCTTAAACAAGGTTTTGTTAAACAGAATCTAGATTTCGAAACCAAGCTTTAGGTTTCGCTATATGGAAACTTGATTTGGGAACCTTAAATCAGTTCCGGTCATATAATGAACTTTAGGTTCCGAAACCTTAATTTGGTTTCTGGCAAAACTGACGTACGTTTCGAAACCTGAATAAGGATGACTCAGAATGCGTAACTTCGAAGTTCAAACCTACATTTTTGATTTGTGCTTCAACGAATTAATGAGTTTGATATTCTCGGTTTGAAGTTTGAATTCATCTTCAATGTACAACTAAGTGGGATTGAGTCATCATCTGGAAAATGGTTAGTCGCTCTAGTTAGTGGACACATGATTACGGATCAATACTGTACGTGATTAAATATTCGTATGCTTTACTACTTGATCAAATATTCATTTGATGTTTTGATTTGAATTCTTGGATATCATTAACGTGACATCTATATTGGAATAAAGAATTCTGGAGATTTAACATTTTTGCTAGTTACTCGTGGAATCTCGCACTGTACTTCCAATGGTATATCCTTTTGCGTGATTCGGAACGTCTGAACCAATGTGTTCACTTAAGCTTAACACACAAGGCTTTGTCCACGTTTGTTATGATACGTTTATGCGGAACGTTGAACCACGTTGGACCAGATCCCACTTCCACCTAGGTTCGTCTGGTTAGCCCAGCAATACCAAGGAAGTAATGTCGACATTATAAAGCTGGTGACGACATTTGGAAGTAATAATATCTAAAGAGATTTTCGAAACTAAGGACACGTTTTCGAATTGAGATCTTTCCCAGGGATCATATTTGGTAAGCACCATATTTCGAATTAATAAGAAATATCCAAATATACCTTAAGATATTATTTGCTTTGATTGCTCTTGGCTAAACATGTTTCGAAAATATATTTTCTTAATGGAATATATTTTTCTTAAATGTAAAATGCTAGAGTATTAGTTCTCATTAAAAGCTATGAGACTAAATGGGGAATTTCGGAACTATTATGTAAATGTGCTTTGTGGAATTTCCGAAATTAACTTTCCCTCATTTCAAAGCTAAAGCCTTAGTCAATATAAATAGGAGTGGTATCTCTCCTGAAAGCTTTAATCCTCTTGGCCAAGATCTTCTTCGGAATTGTTAGCTTGTGTTGCCGCTTTTCTTTTTCAATTACCTTTGAGCTTTTGCTCTCGGTCTAAAATTGCGTGAAAGTCTTCTCTCGAGATCGAGAAGCCTAGAAGTACCTCTTACGGGAAACTAGTTTAAGTTTACTAGTCTTCTTTGTATTGTACTTGTGTTCTGTTCTATCACGTCTATCAAACCTAACGATCTTGTTTATTCTAAGGTCCTTCTCTTCTGATATAAAGCCACTCAAGATCGTTGTGATTAGAACATACTCTTTATCTATTAACCTGAATTTGTCAGCAAGCCGCTTTCGGTTTGTGTGCCTAAACTATAGATATTGAGTGGAATCAAGATCGATGTTGTTAGATTTATTTTTTGCAGGTACATCGTTCTTCATGGTCATATCATTTCGTACTTGCTACAACTATCTGCTTGATTCCAACTGGGACGACAAGGTTACTCTTTCGGGAGTTTAGGTTTTGAAACCTTGATCGATATCTCGAGGTGTTTATTGCCTAAGTAAACTTAATAACCTCGCTCTTGGTGTGAAAATACTTCGGTGAAATATTTGTTAGTTACCAAGGATATCATCTAGCGATTTGACCTGCCGCTATTTGGTTGTTGTCCAAAGGTTGTAATCGTTCGATTGGAGGTCGGGTAGCGATAGTCCTCGCAACGGGCTGTGAGGCAACTCTTGCGTAAGACAGTAACGGGCGTCTGTTTACGTAAGGGGAGTAAATGTGCGTGACCATCTTGCTGTGGTTGGAGGCGTAGGAATACTGAGGGGAAATATTTGTGACTAATAGTCGTATTAGGGTCATATTGTCTGCACCAGCTAGTTCGAAGTCTGAGAGTAGGTGTGTTGGCGGCTTAATTCTTAAGAGTATTCAAAACTGGACTAGGTCTCGGGGTTTTTCTACGAGTTTGTAGTTTCCTCGTTAACAAAATCTTGTGTGTACTTTACTTTACTTCCGCATTGTATTTGAGTCATCTTATAGAATTAAAGTATCATACTTGGTTGGTTGACATAGTCTTTCAGATTCTTGTATTGACTCCCTTGTGTGAATCAATCAGATCTGAAAGAGATCTTGTTCTTGAGTTCTTGATTACAGGAACCGGTCAAGGTTTGACTTATAGGTGGACTAAAATAAAAGATTACTGGTGTACTCGGTATCCTCGTCTTTCCAATATCTTGTTCAGAGGGATATTTATTATTGTCAGCACACACCACATCCATATTGAAGTGAAAGAGAGCTTCTCTGAGCACAGAATTGATATTGATTTTGCCTTTGTTAAAGACAATATCATTCCTCATTTTCCAGATAGCCCTGAATATACAACATCCCATCTTAAGCTTATTGTGGTTATCTTTTCCTTCAAGCCAGAGTTTAATGAGATCATGAATAGTAAGGCTGGTGTTCTCAGCAGTTCTCAGACTTAAAGGAGAAGCAAAAAGAATAGCTTGAGATACCTGGCAGTGGAGGAAGGAATGACTTTCATTTTCAATAGCCTTAAAGCATAACTTGCAATCAGAGTTAGCTTATTTGTTGAATTTAGGCACTTTACTTCCAACAACAAGAGTATGATTCAACAATCTCCATATGAACATTTGTATTTTGGGTGCAAGAACTCTCACCTTCCAGAGCTTGTTCCAAGGTAAACAAGGGTTGTTAGAATTAGGAGTTGATGACATTCTCATCTCCACTCCAATGTTAGAGTTGAAAGAAATCAAGGTCCAACAACAACAACAAGCATTTAGTCCTAAGGGCAACTCCTATGGAGTATAAAATTGTCCATAACTTTCTGATGTTCCACATGATGAGGACCAAAACTTCCACTATGGCGAGTTTTTCATCCATAACTTTCAGAGGTCCAGAAGGAACCCCTCAAATTTGAGGGGGTCATTCTGGAGTATCCATCCGGACACCAAATGACCGGATGATTCTTTTTTTTTGTTTTTTTTCCTTTACCATCCGGTCTTTGGATGACCTGATGACATAATGTTTTATTATTTCATCCAAATTTGATTCTCGGTGGGGCCAAGGCACAAACATCTATGGGGATATCCGAACTATAAACGGCCGGATGGACTATCTATTTCATTTTTTCCATGGTGTGCTTTTAATCCATTAGTTGCTGAAGGTCCACATATATGTGGATACTCCCTAAGTTATGGATGTTTTTACATCCATACCATAGGAGTTGGCCTAAACAAGCTGGAGTAGGCTAGAAATGAAACCCAAATCATCAATCAAATTATGGTTCTTGTAGGTGGGTTGCAGATTTCCACGCATTCTTGTCCAAGGTCAGTTCCTTGTATATCCTTCAACCCCTTCGATCTCTTTTCACTTCACTGCTTCTTCTCAAGTCAATCTCGGTCGACTCATCGCCTCTCCTCGTGATTACTCCCCGACCCAGCGTCACACCTTCTCCAGGTCCGAAAGGATCCAGTGCCCTTAGATCGACTCCTCCCCGAATTGCGTTATCGGTGAGTGATTGAGGGAATCCCTATTCCCGATTGAACGGTGTAACGACATCCGGAAGAAAGACGGTTAGCAATCACACATATTTTGTTTTGCTGGTATAGACTTTCAACATAGTTCTTTCGTACAGGCCGGATAATGGGTCCTTTCCTATAAGGGTATATAAAGGTGCGCAACTCTAGCTTATCCTATTATGGCGAACTTATTCTCCAGCCTGAGTGGAAAGTCGTTAGCAGGCTCGATTCAGTGTCAAAGATTAGCATCCCATTCTCAAGAGCAAGATAAGTAAAAGCATCTAGGACAGATGCATCGCGTACAATTCCAGCCGGCACTTTTATCCTTTGAAAATCTGGGCTTTCGGTACCAAGTTTGAGATAGATGGACCAAAAGAGGTAAAGCCCAACAAACTTGAGACTGATTGTCAGTAACTTGTACTTACTTGTATAAAAGGAAGAACCGAACTAACTCACCAAAGAAGTAAAATTTTAACTCCTGGTTTCATCTGGAGTATGAAATTATCCGAATTCGATAATCAGAATCAGTAAACCCTTCTTATAAGTGAAAGTTGTGATATCAAACCTTCAAAACCCTAAGAATTTGACCCCCAAAGACAAAACCCTAGAACAACCATGGATGCAATTAGGAAACAACTGGATGTATTGATGGGAGCTAACAGAAACGGTGATGTAAGAGAAGTTAATCGAAAGTACTATGATCGTGATGTCTGTCGTCTCTACCTTGTTGGACTTTGCCCTCATGAACTTTTCCAATTAACGGTATATAATTCATTACTTCTCTCTTTCTATCCATAAACCCTAGATATTGTGTTTAACTTTGTCATTGATTATTTGTTATGTTCAGAAAATGGATATGGGGCATTGTTCAAAGGTGCATTCATTGCAATTGAGGAAAGATTACGAAGAAGCGAAAGCAAAAGGTACTGATAACTATGATAGGGACTTGGAAGATGTCATAGATAGGTTAATTGTTGAATGTGATAGGAAAATTTCTAGAGCTCTTAAGCGTTTGGAAGAAGATGATGCTAAGGCTGCTATTGCTATATCTGTATCTGAGGTTACCCAGGTATTATATGGTGTTAAGTGTACTTTGGTTTCGATTAACTTGGTTTTATTGTCTAGTACTGATGTTTTTGTGTGATTACTTTTGGTTGTATAGACCCCGGAGATACTGGAGTTAACTAAGCAAATAAAGGAGAAATTAAAAGAGGTTGATCAACTTGGTAAGATAGGATGACTTTTGCTTTTGTTAATTTTCAATGGGAGTAGTTGTATTATACTAAATTGAATGTAAATTTTCAGATTATGAAGGTAAAGTCGATAGTAAGATTCGGGAATTGGAAGTGGTGGAAGAACTAAGAACCAAGAGAGCAGATAAACAGGTATTCTTCTCTTCTTTCTTCATTGCCAATTGGCTTGTAACGCTTGTTGAGTTCGAAGTTTTTTTTTTGCCTGTGGGGGTGCTTTTATGCAGTAATTTATTATTACTATTCATGTTGATGACAGGCGATGCTTCTTCTTGATGCGTTCAATAAAGATAGAGCTTCATTACCACAACAACAGACAAACCCTCCAACACTGGCTCCTTTGCCACCTGATGCCCGCACCCAAGAAATGATCAATGAAAAGCTTAAAAAGGCAGAAGATCTTGGTAAGTGATGAGTCAAATCTGTATGATTCAATTGGACTGTACTCGTATTCTTTCAATTGGGATTGAAGTTTCAGGTTCATTTCTTATCTCCATTTTGTTTTTCCGTATGATCTACAGGTGAGAAAGGAATGGTCGATGAAGCACAGAAAGCACTGGAGGAAGCCGAGGCTCTGAAGAAGGTATATTTTCCATGATATAGCAACTTCTGCAGTTGCGAATCGACTAGTATTACTACTACTCAATTTTTCTCTAAGATCTGAAAACAACGATTCCCGATTTGAGAGGAATGCTGCGTCTCTTGTTACATTCCAACCTATGTCTAACAGATTTGTTTGAGGTTCTGAATGCACTACTGGTAACAACAGTACTAGTAGCGGTAGTATATGACTCCATAAAGTTGCCGAGTACATAAAAATGAAACGCATTGTGACTATTAGTACGAATTGGTATTCAGTTAATTGGAATTCAGAGGAAAACAATTCCTACAATTAAAATGTTGTAGAAGATTGGACTAAATAGTTATAGAATGATAATAGAGAGTGAAGTTGAATATTAAGCAGGAAGACTTTTCATAGAGGAAGAAAGACAGCTGACTTGGATTATTACCATCATTCGCTTTCAAATAGACTAGTGGCAAAGGGTGCTTTAACCACATTATAGGTTTGATCATTGAATTCTTGACAGGAAATTGTTTTGTGGGCCGGCGGCTTTGTAATAATTATTTGGGCCTAATCAGTTGGCAATAATTATCTTTTCTTTCATGGCATTTGAAGATTTATTCTGCTTTTTTCGTTCCTGAAAATTGATTCCCTCTTAGAGCGTACATCTTACTGGCTTTCTCTCTTTCTTTTAGTTGGCTGCTAGGCAGGACCCAGGTTTGGATTCTTCCAAGTATACAGCTGTGGATGTACGCATTGTGAGTTTATCTTATACTCATCCTATTTCATTGCATTTTTTTTTGCATCACGCCATTATAGGAGTTTCTTGTGTTCGAAATACAAGAAACTTGATAAAATCTTCAAAAATACAGTTATATGGAAGCTGTTAATGTACATCATATGAGACTGGTCTATTTTGTTTCTTCTATATTCTGCAAAGTGGAAATAGTGTTAGATTGTAAGAAGTTCGTAATGTACATCATATGAAATCTGCTCAACATTCAGATGCAAGGTTGTCATACATGTTGGTTGTCTTATTTTTGTTACTAATCTGGTGCAGACTGACCAAAAGCTTCGCGTTTGTGACATTTGTGGGGCATTTTTGAGCGTATATGACAGGTAATTTTTTTTTATTTTGTTTTATCAAGCAATATTTACTATCATGTGAAAGGAGCAAAGATTGGTGTTTGGGTTTCAGTACTTCGTCATTTGACAAGCGTATTTGTCACCAGCAGGCTTTTGGGCCCAGTTTTACGAGGATTACTTTTGCAGCTAAAGGATGTGCGTGTTATTTTCATTATTATTTTGCTGAATGTAGAATTGTCATAAACTTCTGGGCGGCAGTGCATATTTTGAAACCGATAAAGTCTGAATGATCTTGCATTTCCTCTAATTATGCGTTTTGATTCTGTATGTGGTTCTAGTGACCGTCGCCTTGCCGATCATTTTGGTGGAAAGCTTCACTTAGGCTATATGCAAATCCGTGAGAAGTTGGCTGACCTTCAGGTAAGATTATTATCACGCCGAATTGTTTTCTTTTGGAAAATGGCATATGAAGAATTGAAATGAAAATTTGAAACACCCAGAGTACCCAATAGGAAACACTAGTTCACATAGATAGTCCTTTGATCCGAAATATAATGGAAGTCTACTGAACTCTTGGGCTGGTAAAATGTCTCAGGGTCTTCCTCGAGTGTTAATTGGTATTCCATATTTCCACCTGTGAGTTTTTTTCTTTACTGTGGAAAAGTGTGTCATGTCTTTGTTTGAAATTGTGTTAGTGCTAAATACATGGTTTTAAAAAGCGCGCCTCGGGGCGCCTCAGAGCGCGCTTTTT